>PVLA01004319.1:92092-181069 GCA_004027455.1 Hydrochoerus hydrochaeris | reverse complement strand
CAGTGGACCATCGCTCGCTGAGATAATCAAAAGGTGGTTCGGAAAGAGACCACCTCAGAAAAACCTCCCTCTCTTCCATGTGGGGAGGCCTTTTTCCTTACATTGCCCCCTTATTAGGCCCACTAGCCGCTTTACTGTTATTCCTAACTGTTGGCCCCTGCATTTTCCAAAGGATCATGACACTCCTTAAAAATAGGCTTGACGCATTCATGGCCAAGCCCATTCAGGTACATTATCATCAATTGGAGATGGAAGATCAAGAAACTTGGAGGGAAACAACCCCTACAAATGGCCCATGTAATGATGTATGAGCCAACTGCCCTGAGACACTGGACAGGCAGCCAGAGACGGGCAACTAGGACACATATGTTATGCCACCGGCCGCCTAAGACAGGCACAGGACCAATTGCTGTCCTGCAGGCCCATGATGGGTAAGGCCTGGTTGGGTTCATATGAAGAGTCCTTGACCCAAGACAGGCACTGTCCTCACAGGGCCTGCCATACTCTTATAAAGTGATAAGGGAGGAGATGTAGGGAGCAGCGTGATAGCTTTACAGCTGCCGCTCCATCTCTCCCTCCTGTGGGCATCTGGTGCGTCGGCCTACATTTCCCAGGATCCTCTCCCGCCCCACCCAGGAAATGACAGCGACCCATCCGTAACTTCCCACCCCCCGCTTCTTTATAAGCCAGGAACATTGTTCAATAAACGAGGTTTGATTGGGAAACTTCAACTTGCCTCCGTCTCTCTCTCTCTCTCTCTCTTCACCCTGCCCCCGCCCCGTTTTCCTTCCTCTAGGGGAAAACCCACGCATTGGTCCGCAGGCCAGATCATATTGTGAAGATAGCAAGATATAGTATGGTAGCCATTGTTGATTTCTTATTATCCTGTTTTGAAGTTCTGAACTACTTTTACTGCTTTATTTTGATTGGCTTTTTTCTGTGTTGTTTCGTTGGGTTTTATTCTCTTTAAAATAAAATAAAAAATACTCTTGCAAAATTACACAGAATTACCATAATATCTAGCAATTTTACTTCTGAGTAGAGGCCCAAAAGAATAGAAAGCAGATATTTGTGAACCTGTATTCACAGGAACATTATTCACCCTAGCCAAAGGTGGAAGCGATTTAAGTGCCCACCGCTGGATGCATGGATAAACCAACTGGGTATACTCATATGCTGGAATATTATTCAGCCTTATAGAGGAAGGAAATTCTGACATTCTACAGCTTGGCTGAACATTGAGGACATTATGCTAAATGAAATAAGGTAGTCATAAAAAGGCAAATATTGTGTGACTTCCCTTACGTATCTAGGCAAATTCACAGAAACAGGTTGGGAGAGGAAGTCGGGGGTTGGTGTTTACAGGATACAGAACTTCACTTGGGGAAAAATGAAAAAGCTCTGGAGACAGATGGTGATGATTGCACAACAACGCGAGTGTATTTATGTCACTAAACTGTATGTTTGCACACAGCTAAAGTCACGTGAGGCATTGTGGCACATGCCTCTAACCCCAGCACTAACAGAGGCTGAGGCATGAGGATGGAGACCAGCCTGGACTCCCAGTGAATTCAAGAGCAGCTTACACAATGTAGCAAGACCTTGATCAAACAAATAAAGGATTAGAGGGAAACTTTACATTTTGTCCACTTTCCCACAATGAAAAATGGTTAAAATTTTTTGAAGTTTAAAAAAACTATGGAGTGGTATTTATAACCTTTATTTCATTATCACCCCCATAAGGAGACGTTTAGACGACTTTTAAAATCATTTTCTCACCATGAAACTTTAAGACCACAAATACACTCTTTATCTGTTTATATCCTGTGATACACAGGTGCTACCTGAAGTATTCCTGCCCCTTCCAAGAGACATTTTTTTTTTTTTTTGGTTCATTGGTGACAATATCACTGCTGTTAATTCTCTCTCTCTCTCTCTCTCTATATATATATATATATATATATATATATATATATATTCACTGGAATATATATATATGTATATTGTAGTATACAAATATATATTAGGATATTACTGCCACTCTAGAATATTTATCATGCCCCTTCTCAGTTAATCCCCAGGGCCAGGGATTTAGCTCAGTGGTGTAAGCCCCTGCCTGGCAAGCACTGTTCTGTTTTTTTTTTTTTGCCATAAATTCATTTTATCTAATGGAAAAACTGGATTATGTATTATCTACTCCTCCTCTCTTATTGTCATCAGCATCATGTCTAGGAAACTCATCTGTATTATCACTTCGACCGCACTGTACATTTGAGGGTCTGTTTATTTCCCATACCAGCATGAACTGAGCCCACAGTAGATTGTGTATGCCAGGTTTGGGGTACCACTTGGAAACCTGGCTACCATGCAGGGAGCTGATGCCTTACGAGAAGAGAGTCAGCTGAGCCAAAGGAAGCCCTCAAATCCCAGGGAGGGGCCAGAAACAGAAGAGGCACTGAAAGGAAGAGCTGTGGAGGTTTGGAAGGGTGGAACTCAGGTCCACAGGAGTTGGAAGCTTCCTGCGGGAGGCAGGTGGGAAAACATACAGTGTCACGTTGATCCATCTGATCTTCCACAAGGACTGGAGAAACAGGTCAGAAAGTCACCTGTGCCTGAGACAAAGTCCAGGACAAGCAAACAGATCAATGAGGGCTCTGGGCCCCCTCGTCTCCTCGGGATCAGGGCAACCAGCTCTTCCCACCCCAGGAAAGAGTGGACTGACCTTGGCTGTGTCTGCCCAGTACACTGAGGCTTGTGGGAGGCAGGGAGAATTTGGGCATAAAAATTAAAAAACTACATGTACAAGAGGAGTCCCTTAAGAACTCTTGCATTTGGATCTTCAACTCTGCTGCTTCTTCCTTTCTTGCAAGGCAAAGAGAATTTCTGTCATTGCAGAATGGGCTTTGGAGTCTGAGAGGCCCAGGGGTGAAACCTGGTTCTGTCACTTTCTTAGGACCAGCATCCTGGGAGTATCACAAGGCTGGAAATTGGACAATAAAGGGCTGAGAGCAAGCAAGGTGTGGATCACAACGAGCCCTCAAGTGTGAAAATGATATCTTTATCCTTGTCTGGGTGGCAATACAGCAAAACTGATTTATGTCCTGCTTTGCAAATCTGAGTGCTACAATCCAGAGCAATGAAGCTACCAGCTGAAAGCATGGGTCACCACTGAGCCTCCCTCCTGCAACAAACCCACACTGCCTCTGATAGAACCATTGCCAGGGTTGGCGTCATTAGCACCACAAAGGTGGCTAAGTGTCACAGTGCTGTCCAAGCTACCATACTACCTCCCTGGCCTGAACATGAGTGAAGGGTGTACTGATGCTTAGAGAGTTTCCAGGCATGGTGACACACACTGTAATCCCAGCATTCTGGAAGGCTGAGGCAGAAGGATTGAAAGTCTGAGTCTAACATAGACAACTTAGTTACTTAGCAAGATCTTGTCTCAAAAAGAGGGAGAGGGGAGAAAGACAAGTGGTGGGGAGTATGGGGATAAAGCTCAATGTGAAGGCTCTGGGAGTTCAATCCCCACTAGAAAAAAAATTTTTAAGTATTGTTTAATGTAGTTTAAAATCCATTTTAACTGTAACTTCTTGTTGAATTCCGATTCACCAGATATAGGACAAGATGCGCTGTTGAGGGTCTTCACCGTTCTCGTCATTTGAGTGCAGTTCTACAGACCAGGCCACAGTCTGGTTAGGCGTTTACCCAGGTCAGAGCTAGGGAGCCCCCCCCCCCCCGCCAAGGAGAGAGCTTATACTGCTGGTTTTTTATCTGCACTTCGCAATATTTGCCTTCACTGTGTCTAATGTTTAATCCATGTTTACCAGCATTGTACTGATTAACAGTCTGAGTAAAAGGACAGAGCAGCAGGAGCCTGGAGACCATGGATTGTGCCATGGGGCTTCGGAAGCTGTTGTGTGTGTATCTGGTGTCTGTCCTCATCCTGCAGGCCATGTCCGTCTTGGGCTTGGCCATAGGCAGGTCCAAAGGCAGTGAGGTATGTGGCAAAGCCTTCAGAGCAGAGACAGGCAGATCCGACTGGAGGGGGCTCTGGAGGGACACAAGGCCCCCCTTCAGGGATCCAGGCCCTCTCCATCCACCCTCAACCTCCTCTGACTGGACAGGTCACTCCCCTGCAGCAGGAGGTGAGGCTGAGGGACAGGGGACGAGCTGTCTTCTCCGAGCATTCGCCCTTACCCCTGGCCCTGGCTTTGTTTTGCAGAAGCAGAAGCGACAGGCCACAGACACAGTGAGTGAGCCTGGGCAAAGGGGTCTGTGATGGGCCTGTGACGGGGCCCCTATTACAGGTTTGCTTTCCCCAGTCCTCAGGGATCAACTCCTCTGCTGGTGTGCAGGCAGAGAGAGCTCCTCTCTCCTGGCAATGGCGGACTGTCCCCTCTCACCTCCTGCCCCTCTCCACAGTCTCAGAAGAGAGAAGGGGGTCTTTCTGTGAGGCCCAGCCTCTTCTTTTGGCATCCGGCACCCTCTGTCAGAGGTGGGCCTCAGGATGACAAAGAGGTCTCTCGATGGCTCAGAGGCCCTGTCCCAGGCTACCGCTCTGTCCCATCCCTTTTCAGACAGTCAATGGTGTGTTCATCCGGAGTTTGAAAGTCAACTGCAAAGTTACATCTCGCTTCGCTCACTATGTCATTACCAGCCAAGTAGAAAACAGTGCCGACACAGCCAGGGAAGTGGCCTTTGAGGTGGAAATTCCCAAGACGGCCTTCATCAGTGACTTTGCCATGTGCGTGTCCAGCCTAACACCCATGCCTTCCCTCAGGCGTGTCCATTCATCTGTCCCAGTTTAGGACCTGACTACCCTGACAGGATAGACCATCTCCTCACTTCCAAAAGAGGCACAGTCAGCCCTAGCACTGAGGGGAAGAAGCCTTTTGAGTCTGTTCTTGGCTCCCATCTCAGAGGCAAACTGGGGCCTCCAGTGGAATGTGTTCAGCCCCAGGCCCGAGGAACAAAGGCTAGGTTCTGAGGGCTGACCTCTCTGGCCAAAGGCTCACATGGACAGGGCCTTCTCAGGACCCAGTATGAAGCATCTGTGTGGTCAAGGAGCCACTCTGCCCCTGAGGGCCTTGTTTCTCCCCCACAGCACAGCAAGCAAGAACACATTCATCGGAGACATAAAGGACAGAGTGACTGCATGGAAGCAATACCGGAAAGCTGCCATCTCTGGGGAGAATGCTGGCCTTGTCAGGTATGTTTTGGGCCCTGCTGGCCTGGCCTCCAGGGCTTCCTTCCCCAGTTAAACAGAGCTGAAGGTCCAAGGTGGCTATGGCTAGAGAACAGTCCCAGAGGACAGGAATGTGAGCAAACTATGCAAACCCAGATGCCAGCATGGGTACACTGGTCAAGGCTAGCATACAGACCCAGATCTTTTGGGCGGGGGGGAGTGGGGCTCCCATGCTGAGCCTTGACCTTGATTAGCCAACTGAGACAAGATGAAGGGTACTGGGGAAACAGCACTAATGTAAGAGAAAATGATTCTGAGGGCCATGCTTTGAGTGAAGAGGATCCACATGTCATTTGCCACTTGTCTGCCTTTTCTTGCTTTCATGGGTACATGTAGGGCCTCAGGGAGAAATATGGAGCAGTTCACCATCCACATCACCGTCGGCCCCCAGAGTAAGGCCATATTTAAGCTGACCTATGAGGAGGTACTAAAACGAAAACTTACGCAGTACAACATCCCCATCAAAGTGAAGCCCAAGCAGCTGGTGCACCATTTTGAGGTAAATCACAGGCTCCTGCCCTCTTACTTTCACCAAGGCTCATAGCACTTGTTCAGCACCCATCGCTTGCCACCTCAGACAGGAGAACAACTCAGTTTGTTCATCTGTTAGATGGGAGATTCCTGAATTTTCCAGGATTGGTGCAAGACATGCTGAACACCCAGGTGAGGTGTAAGTCAGATAGTCCTGGGCAGCCCAATGGGCTATGATCACCAATGGCATCTAGGTGGTGGCTGAGTCAAGGGGTTCAGGCAGGCACACCCTCAGTGGTAAACATTTCTTGAGTGCCTACAATGTGCCAGGCTCTGTGCTAAGGGCTGGATGGGCACAAGACACAGCAGGTAATCGGGTCAGTTGTTGGCTCCTGGCTGAGACTTGATGCAGGCCCAGAAGGCCCAGGTGCTGGCGCTGGAACAGAATTTGCTTCAATGGTGTAGATCGATGTGGACATCTTTGAGCCCCAGGGCATCAGCAAGCTGGACGCTCAGGCCTCCTTCCTCACCAAGGAACTGGCAGCCCAAACTATCAAGAAATCCATTTTGGGGAAAAAGGTATGTGTGATGGCAGGGGACAGAGGTTCACCTGGCTCACCCCTTGTAGAATGTCCAGGCTTAGCCTAGGAGCCAAGTGGGGCTACAGGCTGCCCTCAGCTGAGTGAGACTGGTGCCAGCTGGTTGGCATCACAGTGAAACAGCATTCCTGATTCTCTGCAACTGAGCAGAGCCTGAGTCTTTAGCTCCAGTCCTGCCGCTCATCGGCCCAGTGCATATTCCTGACTTGCTTGAGACTCAGTTTCCTCTTTGTCTCCCTCAGCCCTTGGGACAGTGTGCAGGGAAATGAATGGCACATAAGACAACCGTGGATGCTTTGTACTTAGGACTTCCAGTTTCAATTTTCTTGGAAACACAGTTATGTTTGGAAAGCCCTGGCCTTGGTCTACCCAAGGATTTGCCACTTGGTACTCATTTTCAAGAGTCCTTAGGGTACCCTGCTTGTCCCCACCCCAGGTCTTGGAGAAGTGTGGCAAGTTGGTGGGTAGCCCAAGGAGTTCTCTGCTTCCTAACTTGCCCTCAACCTGAGCCAAGAGCAAATCCTTTCATTCTTATGCACCTTGTATAGTCACTCCGTAGCAATTCATTGAAAAGAAATGCCCGGTACAGGCAGAAGTCCTTTTAAACAAAGTAGGACTCCTCTATATGTTAGCAAACACACTTGCTTTCATGGGGGACCTTTTTAACAATTTTTTTTCCCAAGTTTTAGCACCTTTATTTTTTGACAGCTTGATTACTATCTTTTATATTACCACACTGCTATTATTTTGTTTCTGATTATATGCCCCAAATGGAAATGCTTTTGTAGAAAATCCCCAAAATTCAAAAGTATAAAAGCAAAGGATCAGGTCTTACCTCCCATTGTATACAGGAAGGTTCTCTCAGCAGCTAGGTGAGTGGTCTACAGGACTAATTTCTGTGCCCAGACACACATCACACATACACACACACACACACACACACACACACCTTCTTACTTTCTTTTTGACAACATCCTGTTTGTGGCTGCACAAGCCCCTCCTCATTCTTCACGCTCTGCAGGGTCGCGTGCTCTTCCGCCCCACCGTGAGCCAGCAACAGTCCTGCCCCACATGCTCCACCTCCTTGCTAAACGGGGACTTCACGGTGACCTATGATGTCAACAGAAACAAGCTCTGTGACCTCCTGGTGAGCCTGAAGCTTCTGGGGGCAGGCCTGGGGTGCTTTTTTTCCCCGAGGCCACTGCAGTTCGATTTGGGGCTTAGTGGGGTAACCTCCTCACTCTCCTCTGTTTCAGGTAGCCAATAACTACTTCGCTCACTTCTTTGCCCCCCAAAACCTGACTAATATGAGAAAGAACCTGGTTTTCGTGATTGACATCAGTGGTTCCATGGAAGGCCAGAAAGTGAAGCAGGTAAATTGCAGCGGTCAGCAGTTCAGCTGGCAGAAACTTCTTCAGTCCCATCATTCGCTCCATGCTGGCTTGGCAGCCAGTGTGGCTTCACACTCTTATCCCTGGGGGAAGCAGAGTGATTTAACTGAGGTCTCAGCTCTATGCCAGGCTCTGAGTCGGCTGTTGCTTCCTGGAGATGCCAGCCTGGGGAAGCATATTCACTTCTCAATGACAAAACTGTGGGTGATGATGGTACCCACAGTGTCCCCCAGGAGACCTGCTTGGAAGAAAAAAACCTGGCTGCTGCAAATTCTGGGGATACTTAGGATGGTTTATGGGGAGGTGTCCTGCTGCAGAGCCTACTGCCCACTGGCTCCCAGGACCCCGCCCTCAGTATGGTGAAGCCATGGCTGGACAGGCCAAGTTGTGGAAACACCCCTTCCTCAGGGCCTCTTTCTTAATCTGTCCTGAACTCCTGCTCTTCTCTTGTTGTCATTCTTGTTTCCTTTGCATTCTCCATGCCCCTTCTGCACCCCAGCCCCAGCAAGAGATGCTCTTCTCTTGGGGCCACCTGGCTGGCCTGTCCACTCCTTCCTGTGGTCTACTGTGGGTCTCTGAAATGGGCACCTGGAGTTGATGGAGGATGCTATTCTGTAATGACCCTGGTGCTATGACTTCTACTGACTGTCCTGCCCCTACAGACCAAGGAAGCACTCCTTAAGATCCTACAGGACTTGCAGCCAGAGGACTACTTTGACCTGGTCCTCTTCGGTTCCCATGTGCACTCTTGGAAGAGCTCACTGGTACAAGCATCCAAGGCCAATCTGCAAGCAGCTGAGGATTTTGTGCGACAGTTCTCCTTGGAGGGAGGTAAGTGCAGGGGTCTCAGGTCACCTCAGGATCACATCTGTTTCCTTAGAATATGGCTGTACCCTGGTCTGGTTTCTCTCCTTTACAGCCACAAACCTACATGGTGGTTTGCTCCAGGGAATTCAGATCTTGAACAAAGCTCAGGAAAGGCTTCCAGAACTCAACAAACATGCCTCCATTGTCATCATGCTGACAGATGGCGAGCCAACAGAGGGTGAGCGCCTGGAGGGCTGCTTTGGGAGATGGTGATCTCCTTGTCACCAGAGGTTGTTCACGATAATGTTGGAAACCCAACCATTGGAGATGCTATTGGGGGACCGAAAGCTTAGGGATAAATCAGACATTGGTCTAAAAACATAGTGGAAATCATAAGCTCTGTAGAACTGTCAAGGTGTAGCTCTTCCTGTGAGTTGGGAAAGGGGGACATTTGTGCCTGATACAGGGCTAACAAGGGCCTGGAGGAAGGCTAGGATTCCCAGGTTAAGTGTAATAAACCATTGTTCAACACTTCTTTGTGGCAAGGACAAAGAACTGAGAAGAAATACTCAGAACAAGAGCTGAGTATTTCTACAGGGGGAGGCAGATCCAAGCCCTTGAACGAACAGGGTATCACAGTGCTGGGGGACCACAGACGGGGACACTTGGCCCAGGTGAGGTCTGGAAAGGTGTTTGGAGGAAGTGAACCGTAAGCTCAGTCTGGAAGGAGACAAGGGAGGCAAGAAGGGGCCCTTAGCAGAAGGAGCAGTTTGAGTAGGAGAGTATATGCCCTGCAGAGCCCGCCCAGAAATGGCGGACCATGTACACAGAGAAACGAGGGTGGAGTGGTGAGTGGGGCCTTGCAGGCCTTGGCAAGGAGCCATGGAGGAGAGTTTAAAACAGATCAGATCTACTCCTGGGCTGGCTGGCGGAGGCCTGAATGGGCGGGGCCTGGGAGGAGCTCTGTTACCAGCTTCTGCAGTTACCTGGTAAGCCGGGAGGTGCTACCTCCAGATGTCTGGGGAGGGAGGTGGTCTGCACTAGCAGGCCTGGGCCTCTGGGGGGTGTTCCCCACTGCTCCACATGCCTGTGCACTGACATCCTGTCACCGTCTGCATGTGTGGCTGCAGGGGTGAGGGACCGTGCCAAGATCCTAAAGAACATCCACAGTGTCATCCAGGGCAGGTTCCCACTCTACAGCCTGGGCTTTGGCCATGATGTGGACTTTAACTTCCTGGAGGTCTTGTCCATGGAGAACAATGGATGGGCCCAGAGAATCTATGAGGACCACGATGCCGCCCAGCAGCTACAGGTCTCTCCCATACCCCTCGCCTACCATCCATAGCATGCACGGGGCACCCATCAGTCTAGAGGAGATAAAGCTCTGATACAGAGTGCAAATCAGCCGTGTGACCTTGAACCATTTACTTAACTCTCTGAGGATCAAGTTCCTCCTCTAAAGTGGGGATCCTGACACCCCAGCTTGTGATCAGTGCCTTCTCATCAGGTACCCAGGGAGCTCAGTTCTGAGGCCACACCTCCTATCCTTTCAGGGCTTCTATAACCAGGTGTCCAGTCCCTTGCTGGTGGATGTGGATATGCAGTACCCCCAGGATGCTATCTCGGCCCTGACCCAGCATCAACATAAACAGTACTACGATGGCTCGGAGATCGTGGTGGCTGGGCGTATTGCAGACCACAAACTGGGCAACTTCAAGGCTGATGTGAAGGCCCGAGGGGTAAATGGTGGCCCACAGAGGGCAAAGAGGCCAGATAGCACCCAGAGTCTCCAAGCTCATGCTGTTCTCCAAGGACCTCCCTTTCCCAGAATAGTGTCCCTGCCCCCACCATGCCATGCCCACCAAAGACCTGGGCACTGGACAGACTGGAATGGGGTAAACATGGCCTCAGTTACTTGTACTCTCTTGACACCAGGTGGACTACCTCTTACTTGTTAAATCATTCTTCTGGGATGTGACATAGCTAGAGTCCAATATCCTCCCACACATTCTCACTTTACAACCATTTCTCAGACGTCTACCACCTACCAGGCTTTGTGGCACAGTGCAGCATGTGTGTGTATGTGCACATGATGGGAGGAGACGTCATAGGTCAGGAAAACCTGGGCCCTGCCCTCCAGAGTGTAGACTTGAACCCACATGTTCAGGGTTCTGTACTCAGGCTTTGAGTGCAGAGAGCTGAGCTGCACCCTAGCTCTGCCCTAACCAGATTGGTGACCTTGAGCAAGTAAAGTCAGGTCTCTCTAAGCCTCAGTTTCCTTTTCCATACTGCACAGGTAACACCACATTAGACTGTTTTATGGGTAAATGGAATGATCCTCATAATAGCTTTATGCAGTACCTAGAACAAAGGACCCCCTTAGGAAGGGGGCTCCATTATTGTCACTGGGACAGAGAGGATATTTGTGTGCTGTGGCAAGAGAGGATATTTGTGTTCTGGCAAGCCCAGAACTCAGTGGGCATTTGGAGAAGCTGATCACAGTAGGAACAGCTTGATGCTTGTTTGTCTCTCCCAGAGTGAGTAACGATGAGGGTAGAGCCTGGTCCTCCCCCTCTACCAGTTTCCAGAGCCTAAGCCAAGGCTGGTTTGCAGAGCCTGCTTGGCCAGCATCTGTAGAGTCAATCAATAAGTGAACAAATGAATAGGCATGAGGAGAACGGGCTCAGGAAAGTGGGTAATACTTAGATCAAAGTTGCAGACACCAGAAGATATTGGGACTCTTCAGAGCTTGGACACTGGCTAAGGCTTGTGCTTATCATGGCACCTGGCCTCTCTCACCACACCTCTCAGGAGGGCCAGGAATTCAAGGCAACCTGCCTAGTAGATGAAGAAGAAATGAAGAAACTGCTCCAAGAGCGTGGCCACATGTTGGAGAACCATATTGAGCGACTCTGGGCCTATCTCACCATCCAGGATCTTCTAGCCAAGCGGTAAGAGCCCTGCAGCTGTCAAGCATGGGCATGGCCCACCCCAGAATTCCCTAGCCGTCAAGGTGAACAGAAAAGGGGAAATTCTGGCCCTTCAGGGTGATGAGGGGGTCAGACTTACTTTCCTCCTTTTGCTCTGGCTCAGAGTTAACATCAACCAGTTGGTCAATAGCGTGGGGAGGATGCTCTGCAGACAGCACTGTTTGCCCCACTGAGCCATCTTAGAAGAGATAGCCATTCGCTGAGTAGCTGGTGTGTCTAAACACCCTCATTTGGGCCCTACAGTCGGTGGGGAAATTCCTCTAATCCCCATGTAACAGATGAACAAAGGCCCAGAGAGACCAGACACTTGCCCTCGGTCTTGCTGCTATTAAATTCCCAATCTATCTCTGAAGCATATCCCTCCATCCCAAAGATATCTTGAAACCCCAAGATCCTTAAGGCCACAGCCATTGAATAAGGCATTACAGGTGCTTCATGCAAGTTTGTCAAATGAACCAATGAGCAAACAAACAGGTGGAGGGAAAAGGGTGCAGGTCCATCGCTGCCTGAGCTGGGCTCTTGAAGCCATGTGTGTCCTGCATGCAGGATGAAGGCAGAAGGGAAGGAGAAGGCCGACTTGTCAGCCCAGATCCTGAAGACATCACTGGACTATCAGTTTGTGACACCATTGACCTCCATGACCATCAGGGGCATGTCAGATGAGGACGGGCTGGAGCCCGTCATTGACAAACCTTTAGAGGGTATGGGTGCCAAGGGTCTGCAGGGGGAGGCTGTCAGCCAAAAACCTTCTGGATTTTAATCCTCTTCTTTTTTCCTCCTTTCCAGATTCCCCACCCGAGGGTGAGTTTGAAACCATGTTGGTTTTAGTGTGGGACTTCTGGTAGCTGGGCAGGTGGCACACACTCCAGTCCCTAAGCATACAGCTGCCCATTCCCATTCCCTCTCTGGTTTTTGCCTACCCCAAGTCACCCTTCCCTGCTTCACCTGAAACTTGGCACTATACCCTCCTTGTTTCGTGAGCCCTGCACAGCCTGGCCACCCTGCCAGTTTCTACGGGCCCCATCATAGGAGTGCGTGTCTACAAGGCGCTGCAGGCCACATGGGGAGTGCTGGGCCAGGGCCAGATTCACCTTGCAGCACAGGACAAGGTGCACTTATGAACTGAATGATGACACTGTGCTCTTTGTCCTTGTCTTTTGCAGAGATGGTAGGACCCAGAAAGAGTAAGTGGCAGCCACCTTGGCAACTTGCATCTCCACCCCTCTCAGTCCTCATGTTGCTGGCCCTCCAGCTGAGCCTGCAACCTACACCAAAGCCCTCAGCTCACCAGCTCTCTTCACTGCCCCCTGGGGATCCCCTGATGAGAGCATGGCTCACCCACCTAGGTCTCAGTCAGAGGAGAAGAACAGCCAGACCATTGTGCCTGGTCACACTTCTTTCCCACATCCTGAGAAGCACCCTGGGGTACACAGTGCCTGCCTCTGCTCTCATGGCCTCAGGCCAGCCTGGAGGGTGGGAGAAACATCAGCAAAGGGATTGGCAGCCCCTGAGAGCCCAGCCCCTCTCTCCCCAACATTACCTGCTCTTCCCCACAGCGTTTGTACTCTCAGCCATTCAGCCAACTCCTACTCAGCCCAGCTCTAGCCTCAACTTGAACACGTTGCCACACCAAGTGACAGGTGGTAAGTGCTGGGGAGGGTCTGACAGATGCCCACCCTGCCTGGCTCTCTCTCTCTCTCTCTCTCTCTCTCTCTCTCTCTCTCTCCCCTCTCTCTCTTTGTGACCTTCCCAGTTGAATTCTTGACCCCGCTGGCTCCATTTGCCTGATGCCCAATCTAATAACATCCATGCTTGGCTCTTAGTGGACACCGACCCCCACTTCATCATCCACGTGCCCCAGAAAGAGGACACCCTGTGCTTTAACATCAACGAGGAGCCTGGTGTGATCCTCAGCCTGGTACAGGACCCTGACACAGGTAGGTGGATAGCATGCCCTCTGCCAGCCAGGGCAGGGACAGGCCTCCTCCACATTCAGGCATGGACAGACTGTGCCCACAGCCTGCCAAATCACTTCCCTTGCAGCATCAATTTGGCCGGGCGCCACCTACCTCCTTCTTGCTCCAGCCTCCTAGCTGGACCCTACACAGGGCTGGCCTCATGGGCATGGGACTATATAAGTGCATAGGACTTGCATTAAGAAGGGCTACAAACTTGCTTAATGCTCTGCTCTTGCTGTCTTGAAATTCTTAACTATTCTAGAATAAGGAACCCCTCCTTTTTATCTTAGTACTAGATCCTGCAAATTATGCAGGGGTTCTCACCTACCTTCTCCATGGCATGGTTGTGTAGAACCTCCAAGAGTATCCTCCTGCAGGGCTGAGGAGGTGAAGAACTCTACCTCCTGGTTCTTTCTCCTTCTTTGCTCCCTCCTGGTTCAACTTCAGGCACTTGCTGAGAACTTGCTGGGGGCTAGGGATGCAGTAGGAACCAAGACAGTCCCTGCCCTCATGAAATTGAGGGAAATCTGGACGCAAACAGGTGACCCTCTTCGTAGAGGGTAATTTGAGTGTGAGAGATGCTGTGCTGGATGTTCAGGTTGGGGGAGGCCTCTCTGAAGGGTCCCCACAGCACTGCCGTGAGCCTCCTCCTGTGTGAGGACAGAGAAGGGAAGACAAGGCTTCCCCAGGACAGGGGAAGAGCCCAGGACAGAGGGCGAGGCCCAGGACATCTGATGCGGTGGGAGGGGTGGGAGTGAAAAGTTGGTTCTAGAAACAGGACAAGTTCCGACAGCCGTGTGGCACGGAAGGATGTAGAGCATGAGCAAAGGCCTCTGGGCCCCTCCCTGACAATGGCCCATCACCCCCCTGCAGGTTTCTCGGTGAACGGGCAGCTCATTGGCAGCAAGGCCAGGAGCCCTGGGAAGCATGAGGGCACATATTTTGGGCGGCTGGGGATCACAAACCCTGCAACAGACTTTCAGCTGGAAGTGACTCCCCAAAACATCACACTGAACCCTGGCTCGGGTGGGCCAGTGTTCTCCTGGAGAGACCAGGCTGTGCTGCAGCAGGACGGGTAACTGGACCAGGCCTGGGTGGGAGGGGCGTCGTGGTGAAGACCCAAAGCTCCTGTACTCAATCTGCTGCCTGGATCAGCAGAGCTCTCATCCCTAGTGTCCATGGTGATGCTCGTAGGCCCTGTGCAGACAGGTCAGGGTCTGGGCACCACTTTCTTTGGTTCCTGGGCACATGCTACTGGCTGAGGAGCCTGAATGCTCTGAATTCCATTCCCAATGCCATCAACAAAGCCGGCTCATTCTTCCCAGATCCAGCATGTACTGCTTCCATGAAGCCCTCCACTCTCTTGCTCTACTGAGTCCCAGCATTCTCTGGGCTTCTCTTTCAGCACCTGTCACATCTGCCTTGTCTCACACTTGGTCCTTCCATTGGTTATTCATTTATTTAACAAATTCTGTAAAGTACCAGAGCCTGATTCTGGACAGCAGAGCTGAGTCTCATGTGGAAGATATAATGATGAGTGGAAATCAGAGGTTACAGACTCTGATAATAGACTGCTAGAATCTAAGTCTTGGATCCACTGCTTCCCAGCTGTGTGACATTGGGCAAGGAATTCAGTGTCTCTGACTTAACTCTCTGGTCATAAGACCTCAGTCTCATAGAATAGGGACAATTGAATGAAGAGGTGTGCAGTGCAGTTGCTTCTGTTCTCATACCATCCTGGCTTTGCAGAATGGTGGTGACCATCAACAAGAAGAGGAACTTGGTGGTGTCCATGGATGGCAAGGCCACCTTTGAGGTTGTGCTGCACCGAGTGTGGAGGGGGAGTGCAGTCCACCAGGACTTCCTGGGTTTCTATGTGCTGGATGGTCGCTGGATGTCACCTCGGACACATGGGCTGTTGGGTATGGCTGGCCGGGTGTGCTCCTGGATTCTGGGGTACCCAGACAGACCAATCTGCAGCATGGCTGTCAAGATTCAGAGCTCTGAGATGGCTTGTCCCAGTGAAGGTCCTGTCCCTTCAAAGTGCTGTGAGCAAACACAAACAAAAACTGATATAGCGAGAGGTTCAATTAGCAGTCAGAAAGGTCCAGAGAGTCTCCAGGGACCTTGTGAATGGGAGGGTCATCAGCCACACTGCTCCTATATGGCCTTTCTGTTGGTTCTGTTCTCTGTTGGGCACCAAAACCTCCAGCCTGTCTCCAGCCAGATTCCTTCAGAACTGATTAAAAACAGTACCACCTGGAAATATATGTGCCTCTATAGCAAGTGAACTGAGGTGGCTTTTGATGCTAAGTCTTATCAGAAATACTCAAGCCCTTAAAAAACCCACATGAGAAACTGGCTCAGCCCCCAGTGAGCACCTGCTGAATGCAAGGCAGGAGCCAGCCCATGACAGTACCTTCTTCCTCTCATGTGTTTTGCCAGGACAATTCTTACACCCCTTTGATTTTGAAGTGTCAGACTTCCGGCCAGGCTCTGACCCCACAAAACCAGATGCCACCCTGGTGGTGAAGAACCGCAGGCTGACAGTCACCAGGTGGGCGGCCGCTTTCCAGTGTTTCTGTCCATGGTGCTCTGTTTCCTGTTGTTGGTCCAGACCTTCCTCCAGGGGTCATGTGGGTGGGGTGTGGTTCTGGGGGAGGTGCAGCCTTGCAGGGCTCCAAGAAGAGTAACCTCAGCTGACTTGTCTGATTCCAGAGGCTTGCAGAAAGACTACAGCAAGGACCCTCGATATGGGACAGAGGTGTCCTGCTGGTTTGTTCACAACAATGGAGCTGGACTGATCGATGGCACTCACACTGACTACATCGTCCCTGACATCTTCTGAGCCCTTCAGCTGGCACTCTAGACTTCCCTTGGGACTGTCTGCCTGACCAAGCTGGTTCCTTATGTCAAAGAACCCTATGACTTCCATTAAAGAGAGGCTATGCCCAAAACTGGCTGGGTTTTTGTTTTGTTTTGTTTTGTTTTGTTTTTTTGAGAAGGAGATGGCAAGGAAGTGACCCAAGATGGTGCCCTTTGAGAGAACTCAGTGATCACAGCCAACCCAAAGTCGGGACAGTAGGTCACTTTTTCCCAAGGCAACTCTACCCCATATCCTGTATTGCTAATCTTTGCAGCAGCCCTCTGCGTCCTCTGAGTGCCCCCTGAACACCACTCTCCACTCAGGCCAGGCCCCACTGTTACTCTGGTGGCATGGACAGCCACATTGGCCCAGAGCTTCCTGTAGCCAGGCACTCACCCTGCAATTTACATGAATTCTTTAAATGTATGCTCCCAACAGGCCTAGGGGAAGCTTTTATTATATTCATCTACAGCTGAGATTAGGTAATCTGTCCTAAATCACTTTTATCAGTGGCAGAGCCAGGGTTTGAACCCCTGTTGCTGACATCAAGCATCTATCATATATGAATATTCCAGTCACCAGATGGCCAAAATCTACTGGGATTCAGTTCTGGATAATTTAGAATGAGCATATGAAAGAACTATTTCCAGACAGACCTGGTGTCCTGAAGAAGTCCTCAAGGATCAGGAGGCTGCACCCCTGAGGTCAAGGCCTCCACTTCAGCCCATTTCCCTGCTGAGGCATCCACCTCTAGGGACCAAGCTGGTGCCTTCCTGAAGGCAGACACAGCCACCACGAAAGCTGGGATTTCAGGGGACCAGGAACTGCAGCACATGGTCTTCTCACACTCAAGTCTAGAATTCCTCCACTAGAATCTCTTCCCTTAGTTTGGTCTTGAGACCCAGTTGCAATACAGCGTTACAGTGTGCACTCTTTGGGGAGCCATGGACCCTTTGTGTGAAGGTGTGTGGGCCTCCATCGAGGCTGTTCCTAAGAGTTTATGTTTTCTTCTCTGCTGACTTCCATCCAGTTCCCACTAAAGATAAGGCCTGTGAGGGCTCAGACAGCACAAGGACTGGTTCTGAGGACCTCTGTGATGAACACAAATGCTGAGCGCCAGGTCTGGGAATACAGGACCCCTTCACAGCAGGCTGTGTGGCCAGCAGAGGCTCAGAGGTCAGCTCACCTTCAAAGGTGTGCTGGGCCTTATGAGGACAAGCCTGGGCTGCAAGTTAGCTGCACTGCCCTGGGCAATGCCCTTTGCAGTTGGGGTCTCATCTGCACTTTCCATAAAATGGAAATGGGGTGGATCTGGTGACCTCTTAGATTCCATATCATTCTAAATTCTGGACAGTGACTCTGCTTCCCCCTAAGACCTTAGCTATCCATCTGTTGGGGGTCTCTTAAGCAGCCTCAGAATCCTTATTTCAAGTTGTCCCTCTGGTAAAACTCCATGTGTTTAGGGAACAGACAGTAGTTGATGAAAGAAGCTGGGGGAGCTTCTGCAGGTAGCCGTGGGGCTATGAAGAGAAGTCTTTGGGCAGTCCCACCTCGACCCCAACCATCATGGTGGCAGTGATCACAGGTGCTGAAAATGACCGCATGAACAAAAGTTCCTGGATCCAGAAAACAAAGGGTCCCATTGCAGCTCTGAGGAGTCCTCTCCACCTCCAGATGTAAGCACCCAGCCAGGGCTTGGCACCTGCTGCCAGTAGAGAGTGGCATCAGATTCAGGAGCTCTGAAGAGAGCAAGTGCCACCCAAACTGGCCTTAGGCACAGGTTATTGCCTCCTAGAAGCCATCCCTCTGTCATAGTTTTTCTGACCTTATCACTCTGTCAGTGCTCTGTGGCTACTGCTACCTCCAGCGTTAGTCATCCTCTGCCTCACATTTCTGTTTTCTGCCTTCTCTGTCTTCCCTGCTCCTAGCTTTTTCTGTGTACCTCGTTGGCAGGCTCAAGGCTTTAACCAAGGCTATGGGTCCATCCAGAAGTTGGCTGTCCTTAGCCAGGTGTCCTTTGTCTATACTACCCAGCAGTGAGCCATGTAGGCGGGATACTGAGTCCACTCTGCTCCAAGAAGTTATGGGGACAGTGGGCCATGGCAGCCTCACTGAGGGCCTGGGCACTGACAGGGCCTTGGTGTGTCTTAGGAGATCTCAGTCTTCATTAAAAGGATCTCAGTCCTCAACAGGAGCTTCTGGCCTGGATGCCAGAACCCCAGCCCCACTAGAGGCATTTAGGAGGATGACTGAGTTCAACCACGTCCTTGGCCAGACCCTGCAAGTCTGGAGGGGAATGTGACAAGGTCCAATCTTCTATGAGCATCCTGAGGGCACCATCATACCTGAGCACACCAGCTTCACCACAGTGACAAGACAAGGCCTCAGGGAGGTTGGGGTGTGGGGCAGGGTTGCCCTGTAGTCCATTACAGGAAGAAGGAGGAAGGCTGTTGGAGGAGGGTGCCTGGGGATGGCAGAGAGATGAGAGATGCCATGCACAGCAAAGAGAGGGCATGCCAGGGTGGGGACAGTAAATTCAGATTAGCGAGCTGGAGCCAGATCCCAGAGAGAGAGATAGGCTGCAGAATTTAAGGTTTATCCTTTTCCTGGATCCCTGGCAGCCAAAGAAGGGTAATGAGCAAAGGATTCAGCTGTGGCGGTCCAAACCTGAGAGTGATGGTTTGGTTTTGTTCCCCAGGTACCTTGAGAAAGGAAGGACTATGCTTCAGGGACTAGATGGACACCATGTGAATGGTGAGGACAAAAGGCAACAATGCCAAGGTGGCTTTTGCTCTCCATGGAACTCCATACCCATCTCCATCACTCACACCAAGGAAGCCCAGGGCCCACTTCTCCACATGCAGCTTCTATTTTCTAAAGAGCCTCTTTGGCCCTTGGCCTGACAGGAGCGATGCCCTAACATAGCTGAAAGTCCCCACTGGGCCTCTTTAGACAGTCATACCCACGCCTACCCTCCCAGAAAGCTTCCCGCCTCTGCAAGGCCAGCCCCATGCTGCGGGTCACTGACCCTGCTTGGAAAACACTAGGCTCATATAAGGAGGATGAGCCAGGCTTGAGTGCTTAGCAATGGCATCGGCTTGGAGGCCCTACCTCGCATTGGTTTTGTTCTCCAGCTTGGCAGCTTCTGGCTTTCCAAGAAGCCCTCTCCGGCTGCTAGTGGTGAGTCTGCCCCTCTTTGCCATCAGAGCACAATGCTAGGCAGGTCCTTTGAGTGGGATGAAGAGGAGGCAGAGGACAGGGCACTGAAGTACTGGACAGTGCAGGACACTGGCAGAACTAGGTCCCAGCCAAGGCCTAGCCTGCTGTCTCACCCAAGAAAGGCTCTTAAAACTTCATGGGCCTTAGTTCCCTAAAAGGGCATCATGCCATGAACTTGACTCACTAAGGTCATGAAGGCTGAAGTTTCAGACAGGTGCAGAGGCCTCTACAGAATTCAGAGCTGAGTTCCATGGGGCTGAGGTTGGAGACAGAGTGTTCTGGGAAGAAACCTGAGGGCTGAGGGCCAGGGAAAGCAGAATGAGAGGCAGAATGAGCTGGAGTTTGTGGGGCATGGCTCTGGTCTAGTTTTTCTTTTTTTGCTCCCTGGGTAGCCTAGAGACCTATCTCTTTCTGGACCTCAGTGTCCCCACCTATTCAAGAGTCCTTCCACCTTTGACATGTGGCTTGGGAGGGTCTTGTGTCTGGAGGTCCTTTAAAGTTATGTGGTGGGGCACTGTTAAGCCTTGGCCCCAGTCCAGAACCTGCTCCCTGGCTATGGTGGCCTTACCTTTGACCTGACCTCTCTCTTTGTTTTTGTTTTGCAGAAACGGAGCCTCCCGGAAGGGGTAAGAACTTTGACTGGGGCAGGATCCAGGTGGGGCTTGGCAGGAGGCAGCTGCTTGCCCAACTGCTGGAGGTGTGGGCCATGACAGGTCCCATACAGCTTGTGGGCTGCTGCCCTGGCAGACCTTTGTGATGAAAGACCCCTGGAAAAGAGTACTATGGAACCACTGCTCTCTTGCCTCATGGGAGGTGACTCAGAAGAACCCTATCAGTCATCCCTTCCTCCCACAGACACTTGCTTATACTTGCTGGCATCTGGCCCTATGAATGGTGCTGGAAGAAAATAGCAAGGTGGTCTCACCACCCTCACAAAACTGTATCTCCCTGTCTAAGCAGAGGTCTCCCTAGAGCCTCCTTTAGCCCATCACTCTCATTGGAAAGAGGGTGTCTGGAGACTCCTCTTTAGACAGAAAGAGGTGCCTGTGTGGGAAATGGAACCAACCAATATCAAGGACACAAGAGGCAGGCTAGGGTGTACTAGGGGAGAAGAGAACATGACACAAGGGAGAAGATGCCAGGAAGATCTGGGGCAGGTATTTGAGGCAGAGCCCTGGGTGAGCAGAAGCTCATGATGAACAGAGGGGTCAGGACTCTTCCAGAGAAGTCTGGGGCACAGGGAAGGCCATGGTCCCTGTGATGCTGTTAAGGAAAATGTGGGAGTGATGGGGAGCTGTGGGAAGCTGGTCAGATTTGGGTTTCTACCAGCTCTCACTGGCTGTGGCTGCATGTAAACAGATTTCAGAGTTAAGGAGGTTGAGCAAACCTCAGTGCTATGGTGGCCAACTGAATGTGGGGATGAACACACTGCCTAGGCTCCCAGTGGAGCAACCAAAAGGCTGCTTACAGGAAGGAGCCTTAAAACATGCAAGGAAGTGTTTGGAAGGGAAGTGGCCAGGTTGAACATGTGATTCCTGGGTGTCCTGCTCTTACTGGCCACCACCCTCTGATCTCAGCACATCTCTCCCACAGTTGGTAACTAATGGCATCGAGGTCTACAGTACCAAGATCCACTGCAAGGTGACCTCCCGCTTTGCTCACAATGTCATCACCACGAGGGCTGTCAACCGTGGAGACAAGGCCAAGGAAGTGTTTTTTGATGCAGAACTGCCCAAGACAGGTTTCATTACCAACTTCACCTTGTGGGTACCATGGCTGCTGGTACTAAGTTCAGGAGAGAGGTCTGGCCCAGAGTGACACCCCTCCCATTTCCCTCCTCCAAACTCTCATTTTGCTGCAGGACCATTGATGGTGTCACCTACCCCGGGAACATCAAGGAGAAAGAAGTCGCTAAGAAGCAATATGAAAAGGCTGTGTCCCAGGGAAAGACAGCTGGCTTGGTCAAGTAAGTGTGGCCCCAGGGCCTTGGGAATGTCTGGGCTGCTGAGGCCTCCAGAGACGTAAATAGTAGCTATGCTATTGCTGTAGCTACATGTGTCCAAAATGTCTACATTACCCCATTTCATGTTGAAGCAACAGGGGCTCAGAATGGTCAGACTAGAACTTGAGCCTGGGGGCAGGGTGGGGTCAGGCAGTCTTGGGACAGGCACTCTGTCACATCCGGTCTAGGGCCTCTGGAAGGAAGCTGGAGAAATTCACAGTCTCAGTCAACGTGGCTGCGGGCAGTAAGGTCACTTTTGAGCTAACCTACGAGGAGCTGCTGAAGAGGCACAAGGGCAAGTATGAGATGTACCTCAAGATCCAGCCCAAGCAACTGGTCAAAAACTTTGAGGTAACTAACCCCATCTGCTTCCCTGCTGGGACTTGCTATGGCTGTGGAGAAAGACCCACAGACTAGAGCGCAGGGCAGGGTCAGAGATGCAGAAGTTCTGGCCCTACACTTGGTTCAGGAGCATAGAGGAATTATAGTGCCTCTGGCCATAGCAACTAGGGACCACGGGGGGAGGCTGAGCTGGACCTAGCATGCCCAGGTTTGGTGCTGGGTCCTTAAGGGCAATACCACAAAGTGCCTCTGTGATGCTTGTAATTGTGTACATAGGGCCGGGGATTTAGCTCAGTGGCTTGAGCATTTTGCCTGGCAAGCACAAGGTCATGAGTTCGATCCCCAGTACCAAAAAAAAAAAAAAAAAAATGTGTACATAGGGATTTTACCTGTATCAGGGCTGAAAGCTAAAGGAAACACTTTAGTGGCAGGACCCATACTGCAGAACAGAGACTACTTTAGGCTGGGGCACCTTTCACAAGCCCCTGTGGTTACTTTCCTGGTGGGAGACACCAGCCTTGATCTTCACCAGTGTCCTAGTGGACTAGTTTCATTCCATTTGACCTTGTCCCAGAGGCTGGCCTTTGTACTGTCACTGAGTGACCTTGCCTTACTTTGGTCATTTCAGATTGATGTGCACATCTTTGAGCCCCAGGGCATCAGCACACTGGACGCTGAGGCTTCATTCATCACCAATGACCTCCTGGGCAGTGCCCTCACCAAGTCCTTCTCAGGGAAGAAGGTGTGGTAGATGCCTCTGGGACCTGAGTTGCAAGGGCAGGAACTGTGGCCCTGGCAGGACAGGCCTCCTGTCAGGGGCTTGGCTCATGTGAGAGGGGCCTCAGGATGGTTAGTCCACAACCATCATCTTTCTCCTTGGCCGCCTGGGTCAGGAGTGAGGATGCCAGAGGCAGGGGCTGCTGATGACATCTGAGAAGAATTAGAACTTCACTGTGCTGGGGCATTGGGAATGAGGGTTAGGGTCAGCCCCATTCTATCTGGGAAGTGGACAGAGCAAGCATTACTCTGATTCACAGATGAGGAGACTGAGGCCAGATCTGGTGACATCACATTAAAGGGTACCTTATTCTAGGTGTTGGGTAGTTGGCTCTAGTCCCCAAGGCCCTCAGCTATTCCAGAGACCTTAGTGACGGTGGGCAGTAGCTGAGCAAATGTTTCTATAAACAGCAAGACTCAGGCCTCCAGGGTGAACTGCAAAGGGCACGGAGAGGGAACCTCCAGCCTCTGCGGGGCTGCATTCCTGAGGGTGGTGCCAAGCGGGGGCTCCCTCCCTCGTCCTGCTTCCCTCTCCTCTCAGCACCAACTCCAAATGCAAAGCCACACAATATGGAGTCTCCTTAGGTAGCTTTCTGGTGCTGAGCTTCAAAGCAGATTGAGCTGGGGATGTGAGGATTCAGGGAAAAGGGAGAGAGATACTCAGAAAGACAGAGCATGGGGAGAAACTATGCCCACTGGGGCCTGGCATTCAGCAGCATGCCAGCCCTCCAGCTCCTGTCAGTCTCTGCCCTCCTAAGAGCTCCTCTCAGGGAAGGCTCCAGTGGGCGGGAATGGCCAAGACCGGCCAAGACCCTCTATCTCTGTCTCTCAGGGCCATGTGTCCTTCAAACCCAGCTTCGATCAACAGCGCTCGTGCCCAACCTGTGCAGACTCCCTCCTCAATGGAGACTTCACCGTCACGTATGACGTGAACAGAGAATCTCCAGCCAATGTGCAGGTACCTGTCAGTGGCTCTATTGGGCTGGCCCATTCCCCATCATAGAGTGGAGATGCTTTTGCCAGAGGGGCTGTAGATACCTCTGGTGCCATCTCCTTCATCTTCAGCCCTAGCTTGAGTCTCCTTACTTGACATATGCCAGGTAATGGCTGAGTCTTTGCCTAGGACCTCCTAGAGAACAAGAAAGGGACATCTTTTGCTTAGGTGGAAAAAGCCTGACTTCTACCTGCAATGGGAGCCAGTGTGGTGTTCCTAAAGGGACACTGGTCTCTGACTCTCTTTCTCTCCCTTTCTCTGCTTTCCAGATAGTCAATGGCTACTTTGTGCACTTCTTTGCACCTCAAGGCCTTCCAGTGGTGCCCAAGAATGTGGTCTTTGTGATTGATGTCAGTGGCTCCATGTCCGGTCGCAAAATAGAGCAGGTTTGACCTCATCTCTCTCAGCACAAGGGCATGGAAGGGTGGTGGTGGGGAGAGAGAAAAAAAATTTTTTTAAAGTGGAAATGCCTTGCAAACATACAGTTGTGAGTTTGATTCCTGGTACCGATAAAAAATAAAAATAAAAATGGAAAATGCTGGTATTTCTGGCAGAAAGAGGATGAAAGGAGGGCTCACACTTCTGTTCACCTTTGTGGGGAGCCACAGGGAACACTCACTTGGCAAGGACAAGTGCTCAGCTTCAAGCTTGGGCCAGGAAATGACCTTGCCTGCTGCTGTTTCTGCACTCAGCTTCTTGCCTGCTTGCCCACTCTTCCTCAGACAAAGGATGCTCTTCTCAGAATCCTGGAGGATATGAAGAAGGACGACTACCTGAATTTCATCCTGTTCTCTGGGAGTGTGACCACTTGGAAAGATCAACTAGTCCAAGCTACTCCTGAGAACCTCCAGGAGGCCAAGATGTTTGTGAAGAACATTCATGACCAAGGATGTAAGAGCACAGCAGATGTGCATCCCACTGGCTCCTCCTCTTCTCAACAGCCTGTCTCCCTCCTGCCTTGGGGCAGAGCCTCTGATGGTCTCGGCCCTGCTGATCTTCGCTAGCACAGAGGTGGGCTGGGTGCTCCTTAGACCTGAAGGCAGGGTTTGGGGTGTCTTCTTTGTGGTTCAGAGAAAGCCATTCTTTCTGTTTCTGACCTATGACCTGGTGCCCTGCAAATCCCAGCAAGATAAATCTACACAGATTCTTCTTGGTGAGAGACTTCACCACCTATGGAAAGACATAAATGATGTCTACACTGCTCCCTCTTTCAGATAGAGGGGCTTGAAGTCCATCTGATAAAATTGTCTTTATAATCACCATGTATCTTTTAGGTAGCCTTTTAATCCTCTTAAGAAAGAGTAAATCATCGATTCATTCGGTCATTATTCACCAAGCACCACCACATAGGAGAGAAGGGGTGCTCGGCACACAAGCAGAGTCTACTATCCTGACTTCCTCCACTCCAGTATCTTTGTAACCTGGCACCCCAAGAACACCTTCCAAAGGCGCTGTCTGTGTCACAGTAACCAACATCAACGACGCACTGCTGAGGGCCATCCGTATGCTGAACAAGGCCCGGGAGGAACACCTGGTCCCCGAGAAGAGCACCTCCATCATCATCATGCTGACTGATGGGGATGCCAATACTGGTGAGGGGAGAGAGTGGTTCTGACCCAGGGTGAGTGCCTGACTGTTTTCTGGCTCTGTAGTAGGCTTAGTGCAAGACCTTGGGCAGCTCTTTCCAGGGAAAACCTTCAATTTCTGCACAGTATATGAGCCCCTCAAAGCCTGGCCCTGCCTCCTCCTGCCAGGCCCTGATAGCTTTGCTTGTGTAGGAATCAGGCATTGCCAACAAAGCTGGGGCAGATGGAGCCCAGGGCCATGGCTGGAGCATAAACACCCCTTCTGCAGGTGAGAGCAGACCCGACAAGATCCGGGAAAATGTACGAAACGCCATCCAAGGCAAGTTCCCTTTGTATAACCTGGGCTTCGGCAAGAATCTGGATTACAGTTTCCTGGAGAGTATGGCTCTGGAGAACCAAGGACTTGCCCGGCGCATTTATGAAGACTCCGATGCTGACTTGCAGTTACAGGTATGCCTTGTCTTGCACACTTCCAGGAATGGTGGCGCTCATTACTGAATCAAGTAGCTTTTCCACTGCATGGCAATTTCAGGCATTAGAAAGAGCTTCCTTTTGAGTTGAAATCTACAGTCAATAGACTCTGCCTCCTGTCCACCAATAATGCTTCCTCTTCTGTTCTCATGCAACACAGAACAGATTGCCTGCTCTGGGGGACTGCCAGATCAGGTGCAAGATACTCAGTGAAATATAAGCTACAGTGAATCATTTTTATGTAAACATGCCCAAACATCGCATCGGATGTTGTATTAATTTTTTCTAGGGCTGCCATAACAAAGTGTACTACCACAGACTAAGCATAAGCAACAGAGACTAGCTCTGATTCTGGAGGTTGCAAGTCCAAGATCAAGGTGCCAAAGCTTGGTTCCCTTCCAAGGGTGCTGAGGGAGAAATTGGCTCCCTGGCTTGTCAATGGTCATCTTCTCCCGCACCCCACCCTATGTGGTACTGGGGACTGAAGCCAGGGCCTTTGCACTGAGCTACAAACCCAGAAATTCCCTTTTTACTTTTGAGTCAGGGTCTCACTAAGTTGCAAATTTGCCTAGGCTGGGCTTGAATTTGCAAATCTCCTGGCTCAGCCTCCCATTGTGCTGGCATGATAGGTGCATACCACCACATCTGGATTCAATTTCCCTTTTTCATAAAGACAAAAGTCATATTGGATTAGGGCCCACTGTAATGACCTCAATGGATCATCTTTGTGAAGACTCTACCTCCAAATAAGGTCACATTCTGAGGAACTGAGAATTAGGACAACAACATAAGAACTCTGGGAATGCAGTACATAATTCAACCCATAACAAGCATACTTACACTTAAAATATTTTCCCCCAACATTTGAATTTAACAGAATGTCCTATCTTTATTTGCTGAATCTGACAACCTGCCCCAGGCAGGTGGCAGCATCTGTAGGGACCCTCAAGTCTTCTTCTCCTCTGTCTGTTTCCTTCTCTAGCTTGCCAGCCTCCCTTCCTTTCCTTCTTTCCTTGCTTTCAGGCCAACAAGTATTTCTTGACCATGGCCCAGTGTGGGGAATTCTGTCCTGTTCTTCCTGGTCTTTGCAGAGACCGGGGGCCAGGAGGGCTCCCACAGACTGAAAGGCATAGTCAGGGCCACCTAGGAGTAAAAATAAGGGAGCCTGGCCATGGTGGCCGATGCCAAGCCATAGCAGCATTAGGGGCCAGTGTGCATCCCAGCCTCTTCACATCTGCCCTGGGAGCCCAAGATAACTGGATCTTTGCTCTGGACTCCAGGGCTTCTACAACGAGGTGGCCAACCCACTCCTGACTGGAGTGCAGGTGGATTACCCTGACAATGCCATCCAGGACCTCACCCAGAACAGCTACCAGCACTACTATGATGGCTCTGAGATTGTGGTGGCTGGGCGCCTGGTGGACCAGGATGTGAACAGCTTTAAGGCAGATGTGAAGGGCCAAGGGGTGAGTGGGGATCAGCATCCGAGCATGTACTGGAACTGAGGGTTAGCACTCTCAGCCCTGCTTTCCTGGTTGATGGTCTGGGAGTAGCTGCCCCTGAACCTGGCCCACCTGGCTCTGGGGCCCAGCCCCCTCCCTCCTTTCTTCTCCCCCAGGCTCTCAGTGATCTGATCTTCACAGAGAAGGTGGATATGAAGGACATGGAGAAGGCCTTGAAGGAGCAAGACTATATTTTTGGGAACTACATTGAGCGGCTCTGGGCCTACCTCACCATTGAGCAGCTCCTGGAGAAACGGTGACCCTGGGCCACTCCTCACACAGCTGGGCCCCAACCTGAGCACCTTGCACGGCCTCTACACTGACCTTGACCTGCCCCTGTGGCTGCCTACACTCTGAGGAGGCTGAGAGGGAAGAGCCCCCTCACACTCACTCTTCTGTTTTCTGTTTAGCCCAGCTGAGGAAATGCCAGGGCAGCTGAATAGAACTGAGGGCTGGGGACTGAGGTCTCAGCACCCAGAAGGCAAAGTTGGGCCCACCCAGAGGGTGCTGTAGTGGCATTTAGGCTCACGAGGGTATAAAGCCCCTCACACAGGAACTGGCACATGCTGGGCGTTTGGCTTAAGGACACTATCACAAGTCATTGTCGTAGTGGCCATTTCAGGCCCCTGACATTCCAGAGAGGAAAAAGCTCCAGGGAGCTGGTGAACCAGTCTTTTTTGAGCTCCACTGGGGTCCACTGGGGTAATCCAGCAATGTGGTGGTGGTGCATCTCACCAGCCTGGTCTTGCTCTGAGGGCCAGTGGAGGGGAAGGCAGGCAGAGGGCCATTCTCAGGACTGATTCTCTCCACAGCAAGAATGCCCAGGGTGAGGAGAAGGAGAAACTTACAGCCCAGGCCCTGGACCTGTCCCTGAAGTATCACTTTGTGACTCCACTGACTTCCATGGTGGTGACCAAGCCAGAGGACAATGAGAACCAGACAGGCATCGCTGACAAGCCTGGAGAAGGTGGGCACAGAGAGAGAAGGGCAGAGTCTGGAGATTCTCCCTAGAAGCCCAGGCCCAGGGTACCCAGCAGAGAAGCTGGTAGTCTGGGAAGACCAGACCTCCCACAGAGGGGCAAGTCCATCTCTGGACCTCAAAAGGAAAACAGGCCAAGGGATATGGAAGATGGTGTGGTGAAAGTAGTCACCAAAGACAGTGGAGTGTGGGGCAGAGAGGGATCTCTGAGCCTCTCCAGGCTCACTTTCCAGGGGACGTTTCACGGATGGGACTTAGGCTGCAGCATTCAAAGGTTCAGTTAGACAAGAAGCACTTTCATCCCACAAATTTGCCCCAGGGAGCAGGCTACTAGACACCCAAGGACTGTGAGAAAGAGGGCAAAACCTACTCAACCAGATCCCAGACTGTACCCCAGGGGCTTCCAAATGTCCATTGCAAATGGGTGCAGGCTGGAGAGGACCAGCATTCTGAGGCATAGAAAGCAAACAATCGGGCCAGGCCAGGCCCCTAGCCTCCATGAGTTCCTAGCTCTGGGGACACCCTGTTGCCACCAAAGCTTGCTGTAGGCCAGGCAGCAAGCCCCAGGACTCTTGGACCACTACCATCTGTTCACTGGCTCTGGCTAGTAGTATATGACCTCTAATATATTTCTTTCCTCCCTTGCTCTCTGCCTACAGATGCAGAAGGTAAGCCACAGCCAGCAGCCTGGTGGACACTGTGGAAGGGAGGAGGATATAACTGAAAAGGTCTTTCCAAGCCAGCAGGGACACTTAGTCTGAGGTGGGTAGGGTACTCAGCAACCCTACAGTTAGGTCCAGCTCTGTTCCTGCACCTCTTGAGTGATGGAGAGTCAGATTCGGCACATCTCTGAGCCTCAGGGTTCCCATCAGTTGATTGGGAGTGACTTTCCCTGCCAAAGAAGGGGCAGTCAGTATGAGAGTATTCCGTAACCTGTAGAAATTAGTAATTTATGTTGAGCTCTTATACTCCATCCCACATAAACTCTCCTTTTATGGATTCTTTATTCCTATTTTATAGTGAGGAACCTGAAGCACAGAGAGAGTAAGTCTATTCACTTAATGACTCAGTAGGTAGCTGATCAGGAACTTAGGCCTAGGCAGCATGGACCCATGGCTCATAACGGAGATTGCTGGGGATCAGAACACTCCGTACGTCTTCACATAAAACTGAACTTCACCCCGCACCAGCAGCACTGCCAGCCTGCTCCACCCCTTAAAATAAGGAGCACATTTGGGCTGGGCCATTGCTTCTCCCTCAGAGCAGTTCTGTCCAATGTAGTCACTGGCATGTATATATTCATGCCACTGGGTGTTTTACTACTGAGGAGCAATGGGCAACCACAGGACTCACCCTGCCTCACATCTGTCTGCCATGAGTGTTACCCAGAAACTGGTGATTCAGTTTTCTGCATTTTCCCCACATCAAAATATTATCTCTCTAGCATTAACATCATACCATATCACCACCATCCAGTAAAGGGGGTTCTCTGGACAAGCTTCTATTTCTAAAGCCTAAACTTTGGGGGTCCCATCCTCCTTAATACTGGGTACTGGTAGCTCCAAGACAGGCCAAAGGCATATGATTGGAGAGAGATAATGCCTACATCCTGTTCACAAGTGCCTTTGACTTTTTAGCCAGTTCTGCAGTCCCCTCCATGGCCTACCAAGGTGAGTACCTGCTGTGGCTACCCCTGCCCCTGTCTTATTTACCTCTGTGGTCTGTCCTCCATCAGCTCTCAGGTAGGTAGATGGGCCAGGTATCCAAAGGAGATTAGGGAATGGTGCAGGCTAGGAATGAATGAGAACATTAGGGGCAGGAGGGGAGGGAGCATAAGCTGAACTCCAGCAAGGGGTCCTGGTCCTCTCCGAGCTGCCTGCTCAACTCAGCCCTATCCTGCTTTGCTCCACAGTTAGCTACAAGCCTCCTCAAAGCCCCTACTACTATGGTGAGTTTCCCTGGAGCATGGCTTGGGGTCCTGGGAGTGGAGCACCTGCCTGCCATGTGCTAAGGGGCCAGGAGAGACCCTCGGCACATGAGAGGCTCCAGGAGTCACCCCTTCTCTGATGTGCCCTCAGTGGATGGGGATCCCCACTTCATCATCCAAGTCTCAGAAAAAGATGATGCCATCTGCTTCAACATTGATGAAGACCCAGGCACAGTGCTGCGTCTCATTCAGGACCCGCTCACAGGTGGGGGCTGCAGGCCTGAGTTCTTCCAGAAGAGGGCCTGGCAGCCCAGGGCAGGCTCAGGAACCAGGTCTCCTTCATTGTGCCCACTGACACACCCACCTTCACATGCAGAGCCTAGGTCTTAGGGTGGGAGAGGCCAGACTGTCTCCAGTGTGTTTTTCTTCTTTCTCCTCCATGTGGGGATGAAACCCAGGGCCTTCACATGGAGCTACATCCTCAGCCCTTTTTATTTTATTTTTAAATTTTGAGACAGGGTCTTGCTAAGTAGCCCAGGCTGGCCTCGAACTTGTAATCCTTCTGCCTCAGCCTTGGGCCAGTGCTCTTAGAAAGAGTTCTAGAGTTACTGGGTAGCCTGGCCCTGGGGGTAGGACCCACTTCTCTGGACTATAATCTCTGGTCTAGGCAAGAGGCAGATTACAATGACCCTGTACAAACCAGACCTGAATGTCTAGGATAAACAGGACTAGGCTCTGAAGTCCTAGTCTTCCCTCGTGGATCCCATTCTGCTCCTCCTCAACAGGTCTGGCTGAAGGGAAAGGTGCATCCCTAATTGCAAGCCTGTATTCAGAGGGTCTCTGATCTCTCTTCCTGATCCTCCTTCCGGCAGGTCTCACTGTTAATGGGCAGGTCATCGGAGAGAAGAGATGCAGCCCTGACTCCAACACCAGAAAGACTTACTTTGGGAAACTGGGTATTACCAGTACTCAGATGGATTGCCGCATTGAGGTGACAACAGAGAAGATCACCCTGTGGAAAGGGGCTGTGCCGACGCGTTTGAGCTGGCTGGACACTGTCACACTTGTGCAGGATGGGTAAGGTCCTCCAGCTGTGCCTGGAAGGGAGACAAAGCCTGAGGCTCTTGAGGGATCTGGCCCAATCCCAGAGCAGATATGCATAGGGGAACACAAGAGAGACTGGTAGACTCAGAGTTCAGTCTCCAAGGAGTGTGACCACAGTGTCCTCAACTAACCTCTGGACCCCCTGGATCAGAGCCAGAATTGGTAGCTGGAGAGTTCACAGGTCTGACTTTGGGGGAAAAACTCGAAGGATGAGAGCATTAGGAAAAGTCTGGGCATGGCAGCTTGCACCTGTAAGTCCCAGTGGCTCTGGAGGCTGTGGTGGGAGGATCGATGGAGCCTAGAAGTTCACAGCCAGCCTGGACAACATAACAAGACCCTATGCTGAAAGAAAAAGAGAAGAAAGTACCAGGTTAATATTTAATTTTCTCTGGCAGAAGCTGTAAGTTCTTAGACTCCTTAGCCTTTCTTGTGTCTTCAGATCCTACTGAGCCTGGTGGACAGGGCAGGAGTGATGTTCCCACTGAGACTAGGAGGGACACAGCCTGCCCAAGTCCACACTGCAAGTCAGTGGCTGAGTGGGGGCCTGGATTCTTAGGATGGCTCTCTCCTGCTTACGAGACGTTCACTTACCGGAGGGCACAGATGACACGCACAAGGCACAGTCTTTCCTACTCTCCTCTGGCAACTCCTTGAGTCTGTGTTCGCTCAGGTGCTATGTACTGAAAAAAGCCTCACTGAGATATTTTTCAGAGGCCAGTGTCACTGGCCTCAAAGCCACCTGTTGTTTTCTCCTAGGCTGTCGGTGACAATAAATAAGAAGAAGAACATGGTGATTTCTTTTGGACATGGAGTTAACTTTGTGGTTGTCCTGCACCAGGTGTGGAAGAAACATCCAGTTCACCAAGATTTTCTAGGCTTCTATGTGCTAGATAGTCACCGGATGTCAGCGCAGACACATGGGCTGCTGGGTAAGGAATGCTCAGATAGCAGGCTGTTCAGGCTACACAGAAAGGCTACTCTTGTCACCCTATACCCAGTTCACAATACCCCAGTGTCAACTCTGAAAGGCCAGAAGTCCCATTACCTGTGGCAATAGCCAGCAGCTGAGAGCTTGAATGTTTTTGTTTCCAGGTCAGTTCTTCCACCCCTTTGACTTTGAAGTGTCTGACATCCACCCAGGCTCTGATCCTACGAAGCTAGATGCCACAATGGTGGTGAAGAACCATCATCTGACCGTCACAAGGTGAGGGGACACCTTTGACACCTAGCTCACCCTGTCCAGCCACAAGACAGGAGCAAAGTACCCTCTCTGGAGTGGCACATTTGCCTAGTGGGCTCTGGGTTCTGTTCTGTTGTTTCTCCTTGATATCTTGACCCTCTCTAGGTCCCTCTTAATCAAGGAGAACCTCAAAGTTGGAACCCTGGAAGGAATAATCATGTGACCTTATTCTTGGCCAAGGACTTCTAGATTCTTACAATTTCCAGTTCCATGCTTTTTTTCAACCTTAGGCCCATAACTAACACAACAATATCCTCCCCACCCCTGTGCATTACAGCATCTCTCTTTTTTCCCCAGGGGCTCCCAGAAAGACTACAGAAAAGATACCAGCATGGGGGAGAAAGTCAACTGTTGGTTTGTCCACAACAATGGAGAGGGGCTGATCGATGGTGTCCACACCGACTATATAGTCTCCCATCTGCTCTGAGTAAACATGTGAGCTTCTGTTGAGATGGGGGGCCCAGTGTATCCAGGACACAGTCACAGAGCAAGGCCTGTGGCAGCAGTGGGGACAATAAAGTCTGATGTGGGAACTGGCTAGCTATAAGCTTTTGTATGTCTTCATGGGTCCCTGTTCCAAGAACAGACAGTTGAACTAAGCAGCTCAAGGAAGGGACAGCTGATGGAAGCAGCAAGTTGGGGGTCTCAGTTGACACAGATGAGAGAGAGGGTTGGTTGGGCTTGTACTACTCGGGGGCAGGAATCAAAAGGATGATGTGGGAGGAAAAATCAAGAATAGGCTCTGGAGCAAATGGCCTCTGAGAAGTCAGGGTGAGTACAGTTCTGAGTCCAGGAATGTCATAGGAAAAGTCAGTGGTCATGGCTCAGAAGCTCCTATTAGGACCTTCAGAAGTAGGAAGTGTTCTAGGGAAGACATAGCCCACAGCTAAGTGGAGATGTCATCCATCCCTCATTTTTTCAACCTGTCCTATTAGCCTTCTGTCACTGTGTAAGACACCTGAGATAATCAGTGTAAAGAAGGAGATTTATTTTGGCTTGAAGTTTCAATCCATGGTGCTTAGCTCCATCACTTTGGGCCTGTAGTGCTACAGTTAGTCATGGCAGGAGTACGTGGTAGAGGTCTGTTCACTTTACAGTGGCCTAGAAAGCAAAAAAGCGCTTGGAAGGGGTCAACACCTCAATAACCCCCTCAAGAACATGCCATTCAATCCTCTAGGTCCTGTTGCCTCCCAGTAATGCCACAGGCTGGCAAACAAAACTTTAACATGGACCTTTGGGGCACATTCAAGACCCAAATTGAAGCACTACCCCTGTATTTACCCACTCAGTCGTTCCATTAGCCCATCTACCCCTGCCACTTACCAACCAACCCATCAGTCCATCCACCCACACTCACTGACTCAACAGATGAACATGACACCCTGGGGTCAGGACACAGGGGCACGCCATTTAGTAATCCAGTTTGTTTCCATGGCTGCCCAAGTTTGCCCTCAGCTGGGCCAAGTCTCTCTGGAATCCTCTAGTCACCTCATGGGAATCACTAGATTTCTGGGGTTGGGTAGGGAGGCAGAGAGAGGTTCCTGGAGAAGGGCTTATAGAGAACTCCAGCCTGGACAACCCTCTCTCCCTTGGCCATCCTGAGTCTTTGTGTCTCCTCATGGCCTCCCAAAGAACTTTTCACAGAACAGAATGGATCACTACTCCCTGTCTGACTCCCTATAGATGGCAGTACCTATCCATGGCTCTTGAAACCAAGACAAACCTCCTGCCTCTGGTGTCTCCAGCTTCTGTCCACTTTCTGAGTTCCAGACTCACAGGCTGCTCCTAGCTGCACAAACATAACCCACCTGCTGTGGTGCTTTTGCCCCTGAAGCTCTCTGCCTGAGGCCCTATGGGTATACTAGGCAGACAGGACCCTGCTTAGAAAGGCAGTGGAGGAGTTGCTGGAGGGCAGAGCAGGGGGTACTGTAAGGCTGGAAGAGCATGGAATCAAACTGGGGGAAACCTGAATGCCAATGTGTGGTGACGGGGGGTGGGCATGGAGTTGTCTTATCTCCCATTCCACACTCCACAGCTGGAGCCAGAACTAGCATTTTCCAAGGCCCTCACTGACCTAGGAGTCTGGAGAGGGGACAGGAGGGAACAGAAGGTGATCCTTTAGGTAGATGGGGACACTACTGGTGGTCTGGTGGCAGTTACTGTTCTAGGTAGAGGGTACATGAGATACCACTTCCAACATGAGGCCCTCCACGGACCTTGGGTGAGTGTGGTGGAGGTCTGGGCTGGGTTGGCTAGAAGGGCCTAGGTCTATGAAAGGACCCTAGAGCAGGAAGACCCTGCTGTCCTGTTCCGTCCTGGAGGGCTGAGGAGCCATGTGCTGGAGGGCAGTCAGCATGCGGTCCCTGTTCACATCTAGGCAGCAGAGTGATCCCACCGGATGAAGAGAGCTAAGAAATCCTCCTCAGGTGCTCGTCCCTGCCCTGCTGCTCCCACTAGCAGCTGAGCTAAACGGGCTGGAAGAAAAGGCAGAAAGGTTCCCAGCCAAATCCTGCTCCCTGCACAGGCAGGGAGGTCTCCCATGCAGGCAAGGGTGAGGTGACTGTCTTCCAGATCCACACTGCCTGGCTCCACTGTCCCTCCTACAGCCCAGCTTTCAGGAGAGAGGCCCTGCTCCATGGCAAGGCACACACAGCCCAGCTGGCCTGGCCCTCCCTCCCCTTTCACCCAATACCACACACCTGTATCTTTCCCCTTCCCTGAACTCAGGGCAGTGTCCTGGCTCTAGGCATACGTAGCTCTTCTGATATTGCTGCCCTACTTTCATCCTGGGCTAACTTCCTGTCATCCTTCAAAACTCAGTCTCAACACTACCACCTCCAGAAAGTTTCCCCAGCACCCCCAGATTGGCAAGGTGTCTCCTCAGACTCTGGCGGCACCTTGTCCCTTGCTGGGTAATGACCATCACAGTGGCATTGTGTCCATCATTGGGCCCAGAAGGCACAGGACCTGGCCCAGGTCATGGCCCAAGTAAGTGCTGGAAAGCACCTGGAAGATGAAGGAAGGCAGGGCACAGACCGACGTTCACCTGTTCACAGCACCCAGCCCACAGGGACTGGCAAGGCCACCGCCAACCATAACTCCTGTGCTTGTGCACAAACCCTGCAGCCTGGCCAGAGTGCTCACGTTCCGGGGGGTGACCTTAGGGTGGGTGGGCACCTTTCTCGTATCTGTGTAGGTCTCTTGTCAGCCCCACAGAAAATCCCCCATGGCCCAGGCTGCTCTCCTGCATCATAGGACTCTACGCTGAGCCCTCTGACAGGAGACCCTCCATAAGGAGCTGCAGCCTGAGACACCCCTCACCAAGGAGATGAGTGAGGGAGCCAGCGTGGGTGTGGGCCCAGCACAAGGAGTTTCTCTGTTAGGCAAATTTGCTGCTCGAGACCCCTCCCACTGGCCTGTCCCCTGACCCTTCCAGACTCACTCAGCAAACACCCTTCCTAGTTTAAGAGCTGGAAAATAAATGCTTCTCTGATGACCTGGTCTGTTTGCTCTTAGCCAGCAAGTGAGTTCATTTGCTACTTTACCTTGGCTGCTAGGAAGCTCAGAGGAAAGCTATGAGTCAATCATCCTGGTGTCTCTGATTATTAGCTTCCCTCTTGGGTTTTAGTCTCATGGCTATGGTTTTTTGTTTTATCCCCCTTATTTTATCTCTTTGTAAGTCACAGATTATTCCCTTTCTTTTTTAGAAGCAGACAAAGCCCGGCCATCTCTTGTTATCCACAGTGGACTGGCTGCAGGAACCCTGTGGATACCAACACTCGACCCTTTAGACAGAATGGTACATTATTCACATATATCACATGCTCAACTGGGGACTTTTTTTTTAACCCAGAGCCTCGCACTGAGCCACATATCAAATTCTTTTCTTTTTATTTTGAGATAGGATCATACTAAGTTGCCAAGGCTGGCCTCAAACTTGCTATCCTCCTAGGCAGCTGGGATTACAGCCATTTGCCAGCACATCTGGCTCTTCCATATATTTTAAATCGTCTCTAGATTATTTACAATACTTAATATAATGTAAATAGCATGCACTTCTAGCACTTGGGAGGCCGAGGCAGGAGGATCATAAATTTGAGAACAGTCTGGGCTACCCAAAGGAGACTGTCTCAAAAAGAAAAAAAATCCACTCATGTTCAGATTCAATTTCTTTGACAATTTTCCTTCTGTGATTGATTGAATCTACAAACCTAAAGATACAAAGGACCAACTATGCTAAAAAAAAAAGCATTTTTTTTGGTGGTACTGCTGATCAAACCCAGGGTTGCTCTATCACCATTTATTTATTTATTTATTTGTTTGTTTGCTTGTTGTATCACCCTTTATATTTTTTGACACAGGATCAGGCTGGGCTCAAACTTGAAATCCTCCTGAAATCCCAGCCTCTCAAAGTGCTGGGATTACAGATTTGTGCTAACACACCTGGCTAGTACATTTTCAAAGTGTGTCTTGCCTGTAGAAATTGGGTAGAATCTTTGGGGTGGCTAACCACGGGACACGAGCAGGAGCAGGGGCCTTCGACAGTGCAGATTTAGAGCTGAGGACCCAGAACACCCTGTTCGATGAGGTTTCTGGGAGTAGGACCCAGTTCCCTCCTGACCCGGGATGCTGTCACTGTCCCTTATCTTTACCAGGCAGCGAGTAGACAGGCCTATCTTGGCAGATTCCACTGCAAAGCACCCTAAAAGTCACTGTGAAAGTCTGGGGGTTGGTCTATAAAGGACAAGTCAATCCACTTCACTGTTTTTGAATCAAAACTAGTTTTCAGAGACCAGGTGTCCACCGAGCCAGGACCTCTGCTCCTGAGAACGTTCATCAGCTCTGGACCCCTGCCTAGCAGGAGATGAACACTTTACATGAGTGGCTTACAAAGCGACAGGGCTGAGAGTGCTCAGGGCCTGACTGGCCACAGGCCCTTGAGGACTCACAGTGAAAGAGTCTAATGTTCCATGAGGCTGTGTTCAAGATGGATTCAGAGGCCTTGGGATTTAATGTGAAGCCAGAGACACCTCCTTCCTTGGCTGACACCATTTTCCTTTATTTGTAACAAGTGTGAATCCCCTTTCCCATTATGATCCAGGCCCCACAGGGGACCCCAGCAGCCACCTGCACACAAGAGGGCAGCAGCAGGAGGGCATGGGCTCTTCTTATCTGAACTACAGCTCCACCGTCCAGCAGGAAATCTCTGTCCCTTCTTGGTGATCCAACTTGAGCTTTCTGGGATAGAGAGATGACAGACAGATGGTCAGCAAGTCTCAGGTGTGGTAGAAAGAGGGGGATAACTGGGAACAGGAACATGGAAAGTGGGGAGTCCCTGGTCTCTTTAACACAAATCAAGAATGCCTGATTATCCAACCTAGGGTCTGGGACTCTAAGGTTGGGGACAAGGACAATGAGAGTTTCCTAGTGATGCTGGGGCTGTGTTTTCCATGGGGCTGAGCTGACCGTTCTTTGTGAAGTCACAGAGAACTCTCAGACATGTGTCTGGGACCAACCTTTCTTTCACCTGTTTCTAATTGCTGAGCAAGGACAGAAGGAGCTGACTCACAGCCTCCCTGTCCCCATCCTGCCCTGGCCATGCTCAGTGGCTGTAGGTGCCAAGTCACCTGGTGGCAGAGTAGTCCTTCCCTTGAACCTTCAGCATGCGTCTGGTGTCATCTGTAGCTGCTGGTGGCTCCCAGTGCACATCTTGGTAAAATTGGCCTGAGACACAAAGGGTGGATCAGTGAAGGGTAAAGACAAGTGAGCCTGGGAGACACACAGAGGGAAGGGCACTGCCTGCTCTTCAGCAGGGGTGGTCTCTGAGGGTGCCAGGCCGTGGGCTGAGTACCGAGGGTCCCACCAACATGGCTGGAGAAGTGGTCAGCGTCACGCAGAAAGAGCAGGAGCCCCTTTGCAGGACTGTTCTGAGACGACAGGCCAATGGTTACTTTGTCGGGGCCACTGAGCAGCAGGTGCCCTGTCTTGTTCATGGTCATCTTCAGGCTGTGGAAAAACCAAGTGGTCTGAGCAAGAAGGCAGAGACACCTGGATGGCAGCATGAGGCGTGGGTGGCGGGAATGTGACAGTGTGGCCTTGGGTGGGGAGTCCCTAGGTCTTCAAGGCTTCTGTTTCCTTGCTGGTAAAACAGGGTCAACACTGGCTTTATGATATCCAAGTTCCCTGGCATTATTTATAAAACAAAACAAAACAAAACAGTGGTTTCTTTTCCTTTGGTTTTCTTAAACTTGATTTTCTCATGAGTTAGTTTTATACGATTTAGGGCATTTCTCCAATACAGCTACTCTGTGTCTCCCCCTTTATAGCTGGTGCCACTTGCAGTTGATTAGGGTTTGACTGTGCACTTGTGTGCGCTGGGTCTTTTTAGTCTACTCCCTCCTTTTTCACTTACCTCCTTTGAAACTGTTACCCTTTGGAATGTTAGGCTGCTTTAAACCTGAGGACTACAATTCTGCTGTTACTCTGATAATGTGAACAAATAAATGGTCTCGCCTACAGTTTAGCTTGCCTGCTGGCTTTATTCCTCCACCCATTCCTCTCTCTGTCCCTTCTTTTCTTTTTTTCTTTGCAGTGCTAGGGAATGAATCCAGGGCTTTTACACTGAGTAACATCCCCAGTCCTTTACTTATTTATTTATTTAGAGACAAGATCTTACTAAATTGCTTACTAAGTTGCTTAAACTGGTCTTGAACATATGAACCTCCTGCCTTAACCTCCAGAGTGCTGGTTTTATGCATACCCATTGGTCTATTTTTTCTTTTTGTTTCTTTTTTTCTCATCTGTTTTCTTTCTTTTCTTTTCCTTCCTTTTTTTCAGTACTGGGAATTGAACCCAGGATCTTTGCACTGAGCTACATCTCTAATCCTTTTTACTATTTCTTTCTTTCTTTCTTTCTTTCTTTCTTTCTTTCTTTCTTTCTTTTTTAATTTGAGACAGGGTCTCACTAAATTGCTAAGTTGTCCAGGCTGGACTTGAATTAGAGGCATATACCACACTCAACTTTGTCTTTATGCGTATTTTCCACAGCTCATGAAAACATATGGATTTTCCATTATTACAATGAATAGAAATTTTTCATTTTCTGGTATGTATTTCTAAGGCACAGAAATACTACTGATATTTATACAACTATTAGATATTAGAAATTGGGGGAGGTTTTCAGATAAACTACTTGGACCTGCTGGATGTGGTAATTTGTCAAGTAGAGATGGGGCCCAGCCTAGTGGTTCATAAGGCAGCAGTGAACGAAGCCCTCTATCCTAGGAAAAGATGAGCCACACACAGGCTGGAGGCATGGAGGGTGTGGCCGACAGAGGGCCAGGTCCATGGCCCCTCATAACTTCCAGAGCTAGAGGGACTGCCCCTGGAAAGTCTATGGAAGGGCAGCCATGCCTCTTGGAAGTCACCTTCTACCACCATTACCTACCAGCTGCCCAGAATGACCCCCACAGGTCTTGAACATCATCAGAGTCTCAGGGGTATGCTAAAGGTAACACTCCTGGGCCAGAGCTCGTCAGCTCTCCTGATTGCCATCAAGACCTCACTGTGAAGGTCTTGACGCCCCATATGTTGTGTAGGAGGCACAATGTATCACCTGATGGTAAATGCTCCTCCCATCGGGTCCTCTGACCCCTCTGACTCAGGGTTAGGTATTAATGGAGAAACTGAAGCTAGGAGGAGCTAAGTGGTCAGCATAGGCTCACACAGGATTAGCTGAAGAACTAGCTCCAAGCCACACTGTTTCACGTATGGGACACTGACATGGGTGAGTTGCCAGAAGAACCAGGTCTCCAGGACAACTTGCTGGTGCTTCCAGAGTCACAGGGCTTTGGTACTGGGGCCCCTGCATCTCTTTTCCATCCCTAGGTCTGTGTTCTTGTCTACTGGTCAGTGCTATCACCAGCCAGGGTGGCAAAGAGCTCACCTGCTTGGAACCCCAGCATAGGACATACCCAGGCAACACTGAGAACAGTATCTCCTTCCAGTTGTATGCAGAGCTTCTTCGATCCCGGATCACCACTATGCGTTCAGGGGATACATGAACCTGCAGCTGGGGGTTCTTAAAGGTCACCTTGATCCACCAGAACCCAGCCTTCTCTGCCTTGTACTCGCCAGTCACCTCAAGCCCTGTGAAAAACAAACCAGAGAGGTCAAAGCCAGGGCAGGGCCCTGCCCTGAGCAGGGAGTCCTCTTCCCAGAAGTATTCTTCACCAATTAGTGTCCTTAGAGGGCCACCTGCTTTCTCAGCAACACTCCACACTGTGGTCTGGCTCCATGATCTCCCCACTCCTTCCTTGGCTTTGCATGTTTTTGGAGAGACCCCTGGTGCCTTGGTGAAGGCCATTGTCAGTGAGACTTCTGAGGGGGCATGTCTTGTCTCAAGTCTATAACCTTCATCCTGTAGTGTGCCTGGTCCTGAGCTAGCTGCCTTGCCAAGGCTAAGATGGGAAATCTCTGAGGGCAGAGAGTGCATAGCCATCTGGGCCTGAGCACTGTGGCAGGAGACCATGTGATCCTGGGAGGACCAATGGATGGATGTCCTTTAGCTCTTCTGGCTCTATTTGTATATCCCCAAGTGCTGTGCATTTCCATGTCTGCCTTGCCACCTCAGCTTGACCAATGAGGCCCTTCCAGGGTTATGGGGTGGGGTCAGGCCAGCATACACGCCCCGTCATGTCACTGGGCCCCATGGAGAGATAGGGTTCTGTGCTCTGCAAATTCTGCTTTCTCCATCTGAAAGAGCACTAATGTTTCCTCTACTTGTCTGCCAAGGCCCAGCCACTCTTGGGTGACCTGGAGAGCAACTTGACCCTCAGGAAGCTCTGGCCCCTCAGCACGGACCACAGTGAAGCCAGTCTCCCAGATCTGCACAGGATGTCTGGTGAAGGCCTATGGGTGGCTGTGACAGTCTATCCTGGGGTGCATTTGTACATACTATGTGTGTCTCTGGGCAAATGGCAAGGGGGTGTGAGCAGTACAGGGCTCTCTCTGGGTGATTGGCTGCGTGTGTAACCTCTTACCCTGGCCAGGGTCCAAAAGCAAGTCCATGGGACCCTGAGAGTGTCTGATGTCCACACAGAGTCGGTCTACACTGGGCCCAGGCAGCAGCAGGATAGCAGCAGGAGGCTGGACAGAAGCTGGGACAGCCACACACAGTTCCTAGAGCAGATGGACAAATCTAGGGGGCAAGGATGGGGAGGGATATTGGGAAGGCTGGTAACTTACCTAGAGTTGGAGCTATTATAGTTGTTTCTAAAAGAAGAAAAAGGAAGAGGTCTAGGTTATGGCGGCCCCTTCCCGGAGAGTTGAGCTGGGTTAGCAATGGACAGGTGTGGCTGGGGCTCCCTCTCCATGTCACACGGCAGGTTCATACAGATCCTAGGGGCCCCAGTTAGGGCGAGACACTGCTCCAGGGGCTCTGGCCTGGGTGTACCTTGGTTTTCTGTGAGACGATAAAATACATCTCGATTTAGATCTGGAGGAATCCATGGCCTTGAAGTGGCAGGTGCAACTGCAGGAACATTCAGAAACAGAAAGGGAGGTGCATCAGGACTCAGAGCAACCTGCATACCCTGTGGCATCCCTGCCACTGTGTCCACAAAGCTTTGGCACGTTTCTGCCCCAGAAGAAGGGCCAGCAGGGAAGATGTGGAGGAGATGGGTCCAAGTTAGGAAGAGAAAATGTGAGGGTCTCCTGCTGGCATTGGACATGGAGGAATCCTTCCTCTCTAGAAGGCTCTAGCATGAGAGGTGACTCCTACCCAGGGGAAACAGTCTGGTCTTGGAGGGGATGCCTGATGCCCCTGAGTTGGGGGGTGGTAGTGAAGGTGCCTCAGGAGGGGCAGTGATGTCCAAAGAGCCCAACCACAAGCCCTCCTGGTCAGCCATTGCCCTCTTTGGTCACCATCCAATTAGTGTGAGAGAAGCTGCAGTTTAGGTTTCGGGTCTAACAGCCTTAGGGAAGGCAGAAAGAGCCATCACTCAGACTCAAGAAGATAAAATGATGAGAAAGGGGTAAGGGATAGCTGGTTGAGAGGTGTGCAGTCAAGGGAAGCCCCTCAGAAAAGGCTGTCTCCCCTCCTCAACCCCTTCCACTCCTTCCTCCCCTTCTGGAGAGGATCTGGCTGGGCCAGCCCATGCTCACTGGACACCATGTCCCAGGAGTTCTCCCTGTTTGGCTGTGCTTGGTGCTCCCTCTCACCTCCCTCTACAGAGCAGGTTCAATGGCCACTGCAGGGGAACTGCGGCCCTGTGAGTGTCAGAAAGTGGCTTACAGAGGGACATGTCTGTCAGCCTTTCCCAATCCTGATGCAGGAAGGAGCCAGCAGGAACAGGTAGATGGGGAACATGAGGAAGCACAGCTTTTTTACGTTGAACATCAGGAGGTCCAGGTTGTCCATATCTCCCAGAGGCAGCAAGAGCTCCAGCTCCAAAACTTGTAGGGAAGTTAGAAGCTCCTAGTTTGCAAAAGTGAACATTTGTGGTCTTCTCTCAGGCCATGTCATGGGTCCCCAGAAACAGGGTTCAGGGACCCCATGCCAGGAAGGAGATATGGGCTCTCCTTTACCAATATTTAGCCATTCTGTGTAACTCCACTTCCTATATCAGCCTGGGAGAGACTCACACTGGACTCCTTCTCCCACGGCTGAAGATCACATCTCCCCAGGTAGTACCCTTCAAACTACCTAGCCCGGTGGCAAGGTAGCTTCTGTATAACTGCTTCCATCCTCAGCCAGGCTCTGAGCCTATGGCTGGAGTTATGATTCTGTCCTCTCCCCACCTCTACTCCCTCCTCATTGGCCACCTGGCTTTCTGGGTCGTCCTCTTGCCATAGCACGAAGTCTGGAAAGAGAACCTGGAAGTCATTGAGATTTGGGTTTACTCCTAGGACCTATCTTTCTTGGGTCCCAGCATCCCTAGTGTCCCTGGACAGGGCCTGAGGGGGAACCAGTATTTAAATGAACAAGTGATTAAATGCACTAGTGTGATTGGTCAGACAACACCACCTCCCGCCACCAGGGTGGGGCCAGCCTTTGAGCATATTAGGTTCTTACCTCCTACGGGGATATTTGCGTGTCTATTATCTGTATAAAATACACAAACACATACACAGGGAGAGAGATAGGAGAAGGGCACTGTCAAGGCAGTTTTGATCAAGCTGAAGTGCTTACGTTTGAACTTGCTTCCCAACTCCAGAAATACACAGAGATGGTGCCCCTAGGGAGCCAGGGGAGGCGGGGAAGAAGGGTGAGCTCCAAGTCTGCTGCCTGGGAGGCGGAGATCCTAGCTTCACACTCACCGTGCTCCACAGGCTTGTTAGCAACTTGAGACTGTTCCTGGCCTTCAGGTTTGGTGACCACCATAGATGTGAGGGGAGTCACAAAGTTGTAGTTGAGAGACAAGTTCAGAGCTCGGGACTTGAGGGCCTTAGATTCGGCATCTGATGCTGAAACACTGTTGAGGTTGAGGATGCCAGAGCTCAGGAGGTCCTTGGATACCTGGACCACTTTTGGTCCCCACTGGGCCCCTCCTGGGAAATCCCCATGGGAGAATGTGGAGCTCAGACATCAAACGCCTCTCTGCAGCTGTGCCTGCCCCGAGGGAAAAGCTGAGGAGTGCGGACGGACGTTGTATGCAGCCTGCCCCAGTGGTCCACAAGGTCAGGGTCACTCACGAATTCTCCAGCAGCTGCTGGATGGTCAGGTATGCCCAGAGCCTCTCCATGAAGTTGTGGAAGATGTACTTGGGACTCTGAAACAACTTCTCCTGCTCAGCTGTGCTGGACTCTGTCTGGAAGGTGATGTTCTGCATATCCTAGAAAGGGGACCCAAGCAGTTCTGGAGCAGATCTACGGCATTGAGCATGAGGGTGGCATTTCCTCTGGGTAGAGTGGGTATAGGGAAAGCGTTTAGAGGTGCAAAGGGCTCAGTTGTAGAGCCTCCAAGGGTGACAGGAAGGGGAGACAAAAGGTAGCCAAGTGCTCCAGGTGCAGATTGGCAGTACAAAGCCAGGAGCTGACCCTCCCAGGGAAAGGGCAATGAGGCCTGGAACCAAACCAAGGGCTAGTATAGAAGCAGCAGCAAGAAGGATTTGTAAATGCAATGTGAAGCAGAAAGGGTTCCCAGATACAACCCACACTTACTCCAAAGAGGAGGAAAAGCGATGGGAAGGGAAACGCTTAGTGACAAGAGTTGAGAATAGAACTCACTTGTCACGGTCCCAGATTTGGGGCTCCACTCACCCTAATGAGCTGTGCCCTGCCCAAACCAACCATCTGGCCACTGTGGGATGATGACATGGCAGCACATGGCCAAGCTCTGTAGAGACTGACTACTTTCTTCCCAGGGGAGGGGCCTTGACAGAAGTTGAGAAACAGAGGGACCCCAGGCTTCTTTCAGCAGAGCTGCTCGCAGCAGACAAGAGACCCTTACCATGCAGATCATTTCCTGCCCACCCAGCTGGCATCAGCCTCTTCTGGCTCTTGGCCAGGGTCTGGCCTCCAAAATGCAGGCCATGTGCATGGATTTTGCCCTATCTGTAGGAACAGTGATTTATTTGACCCCCACTCTTTTTCAGTACTGGGGTTTAAATCAAGGGCTTCTGGCCATGCTGGGACCTAGGGCGCAGGGAAACCAAGCAACCACTGCCTCCCTGGTGAGAGGCTGTGAGCCTGCCGGGTGGCACGGGGGGGGGGGGTTGAGAATCAAACATCCCCCTCCCCCCCAGTTAGCCAGTGGGAGCCAGTGATCTGGAAATTTATGTCTCTTACACTGCTTTCTTATGTCCTGTTTTGTTTAAAAAAAAATAATCAAGGGCTTCTGCAATGAGTTACCTCTCTGGTCATTTCTTTAGTTTGAGAAGGGGCTCACTAAGCCCCCCTGGTTGCCTAGGTTGGGTGCAAACTTATGATCCTCCTGCCACTGCCTGAGGCTTTTTCTTAAATGAACTTTAATTTTTTTAAAATGAACTTTAAATAGATTAACACTTTTACTTGGCCTTGTCTCAAGCAATAATACCTAAGACAACTTAGAGGTACAAGTTGTATTTTTCAAAATACACATTAAAATAAATACATAACTACTAAAATAAAGATCCCTCTGTCTGTGAAGCACCCTGAGCCACTTAGGGTTCTTCATGTCTTTGTTATTGTTGTTGTTTTAAGATAGGGTCTTGCTATTTAGTTCAGGCTGGCCTTGAAATCACTATGTATCCCAAGCAGGCCTTGAATTCATGGTGATTCTTCTGTCTCAGCCTCCCAGGTGCTAGGATTGCAGGCTTCTGCTAGCATGCCTGGCTTGTGTTCTGTACTTGGGGACTCCTGACCCCTAGGGCGATGTCAGATGCTAACATGTATGGAGTGCTTACTCTGCTGGGCTAGACATGGATTACACAGTAACTTCAGGAAGTGGACATGGAAAAAATTCCCATTCTTACACACCGAGAAACTGAGTGACTTCCCCATTTCTGGGAAGTAGCAAAGCTGGGTTTAAACTCAGACAGAACGGCCACACTGTCTGTAGCAATGGTTACGATAAGTTGGCTATTTCTGAGATAAGGTCCCCCTCCCCCACCAGACATGCTGCCCTCCTGCCACATAAGCCTGGAACATCCCTCCATACCATCTGAGTGGTAGGTACCCACCTGCTACTCATCCCTCAGTCTCAGCCTCCTCTAAGATGCCATCCCTGAATCTCCCAGGCTGGCGCTCCTGGCACTGCTTTGTGAGTCCCTGGGTTTGCTCTGTCAGGTACCTTCTCCAGCCTATAGCTCTCTCTGTGTGTAATGAGGTATCCACAGCTGCCCCTCACCAGAGGGCAGGGAGGAACTGGCCCAGCTCACTGCTACATCCCCAAGGCTTAAAGAAGGACCTGGCATGGAGCAGGAGCTCCATTTCTCTTTGTAAAATGACAAAGACATCCTGTGAGGAGCAATCCCAGGCTGAGCCCCTTGTGGCACAGGCAGAAAAGGCTGAGCAAGGAGACCATGGTGAGCTGGGCCCAGCCACAGTGCTGCTTAGGGCAAGTTGCCTGCCTTGCCTGGTGAGCGTAGCTGCTCATCTGTGAAATGGGAGGCCAACTGTCACTTCAGAGGGCTGTGAGAAGACAGGAAGGAGCCTGTGGTCACTTCACGCTCACAGGAATGGTGAGGAGGCAGCAGCAAAGACTGAATGCTTAGTGCTTTCAGCTGAGTGCATCAGGCACATCACAGATACTACTATGAGAAGCACTAGGATGTCTCACAGAGCCGGATGTCTTCTGCAATTTGGGTGACAGAGGGGATACCTGAGGCCCAGGGCACTTTGAGACTCGCTCAAAGCCGATTAGCTAGAGCTTCGTAAGGCTAGGATATGAACTCAGTCCCTCTGGCTGCAGAGGTGAAACTCCTCCCTGCTCTTTCCCTCCCAGCTGACTCGGCCACACTTACCATCTGTCCAATGACTTTGGCTGAGAGCACATCGGGGCTCTGGTCCCGGAGCTTTCCAGCTACTACCATCTCTGAGCCCTTGAAGAGGAGTCGGAAATTGCCTTGTGTGACCTCTTCCACAGAGTTGCTTGGGTACTCAAAGGCCACGTTTGTCAGTAGTGGATTGGCTACCTCCTGGTAGAAGTCCTGCAGGGTGCATGAAGGGGGTGTCACAAAGGCCAGGCTGGGTCTGCCTGGCCCTCTGCAGTCCAGCTGGGGGACATTGGCACCTGGAGCTGCAAGGCCGAGTCTGAGTCTTCATAGATACGTCGAGCTAGTCCACCATTGTCCAGTGCCAGCTTCTCTAGGAAGGCATAGCTGACATCAAAGCCAAAGCCGAGGCAGAAGAGGCTGTACTGGTTGCCTATGGCTTCCTGCACGTTCTTCTGGATCTTTGTGGGATTGATCACCCCTGGACCAGTAGGTTTAGGAAGAGATTGAAAAAAGAGCTCAATGGATATTTCTGGAACCTCAGGGCCAGAACAGTCTAAGTGATAGTCCCTCTGTCCAGGCTCCCCAGCAAGCCTGGGTGCAGCTGCTTCTCCTGTGCAGCATGACCCGGAGTGGCTGGGCAGTGTGCCCTTACCCACAGTGGGGTCGCCATCAGTGAGCAGGATGATGAGGGAGACGCTTCTGGAAGACAGCAGCTCAGCTCGGTTGCTGCTCTTTAGCAGCTGCACAGCCATCAGTACTGCATCGTTGATGTTGGTTCCTGAAGGGCACACACTTAAAGTGACTGCCAGCCCAGCTCCCCGGAAGCCCTCAGCTTGCTGAGGTGCAGGACCACTCACCTCCCAAGGCCTGGATGGTGGCAGCATAGCTCTTGGCCATGCTCACATTCTCCTCTGAGGCTGGCACCAATGCTGGCTTCCACTGGGTTGCTTCCCCATCGAAGACAATGATATTGAACAGGTCTCTGGGGCTGAGGTCACTTAGGATCTTGATGAGGGCTTCCCGGGTCTGGTCAAGAAAGAAACAAGAGGAGGCAAGGTGGGTGACTCAGAGGGCTCGTGGTCCTTAGGTTGGACATGGAGCATGGAGCATGGAGCATGCTCTGGGGACAGAGGCTGCCCCATGCTTAGGCCAACCTCAACCCACCCAGGAAAACAGAGCAGGGAGGGTCTGCCTGCTGGACCAGAGCTGATGGTAGAGAAGACTGGGAGTTTTCAGGGCCTACCTGCTGGATTTTCCTGCCTTCCATTGAACCACTCTTGTCAATGATGAAGACCAGGTTCTTGGGCATTGTGGGCAGGCCTTCCGGGGCAAAGTAATGCACAAAGTATCCATTCTCGATCTGAGGCCAGAGTAAGACCACACCCACAGGATCAGAGCTTCAGCCCTGCCCTACCCTTGTTCAGGCTTCTAATGGCAAATCCTTGGGTCTTTATGTTTGCCTATTCTACTTCCCACTTCTCTGTCCCATCTGTCAGTTCCCCAAATTCATGCCATCTTTCAAGGCTGAGCCCCTCTCTTGCTACTATAATTGAGCATAAAACTGAGGCATGAATCTGCTGGTAGTGAAGATAAAGAGGGAGACTCCACAGAAGAGCTCTTCAAAGAGACAAAACTTTTCTGCCTCTAGAAAGCGTTTCAGGGGCAATACAAATAAACTGCCTATTTTCTTTCCATGTCAATACTTGGTGCACACTGTAAGTATCATTATTTTTTTCTCCTAGAATACTCAAACTCAGGTCTCTGTGAGTGGACAGATTTCTAGGTTCCCTTGCTTTTGGCTGGACCCACCCACCTGAATGGAGCCCCCAGAGATGGTCCGGTTCACATCATAGCGGACAATGAAGTTGCCATCCACAACTGTGTCTTGCTGACCTGGAATCTTTTGCTGCTGGGAGAGCGTTGGCTTGAACTGGATGTGAGCCTGGGGGAATAAACCAGGCTGAAGCCAAGGAAGAGCAGCGAGTACACACTAACATCTTCCTCCTCCACATCATACTGGGAAGTCAGAATTCCAGGATGCATCTTCAGGTCAGTATTATAGGAACTTTCTCTCAGGATGAGCTGCTGCTGGACTGCTTCCATGCAGGGACTAGGGGCTAGAGGAAGTCCCATTTCTGGAGCCATGCTAGAGGTTGGGCCCCGGACATGTGTGATCCTATTTCCTCCACTCCACCTGCTCCCAGGACCCTTCTACCAGTCTACTCTTTACATCTTTCCCCAACAGGTCACAGGGTTCCCACAAGGAAATAGAACACTATCCTTCTCTAGGCCTTGCCCTCCTTGTTTGCCCAGACACAAAGATCTCTGAAGCCCCTCCAGCTCAGAGTCTGCCCAACTGCCCCACACTCTAGAATCCAGCTCACAGGACTGGACTAAAGACAGGTCCCTGGGAGCTCCACCTGCTGGTCACGGCAGGCCCACCTTGGTCTTATTCTGCGAGGTGGTGAGGGCACTGACTAGCTCGTTGGTCATGAAAGTGCTCTCTGTCTCCAGGAAGCTGATGCCCTGAGGCTCAAAGATATGAATGTCCATCTGGAAGGAAAGATATGGTCATTAGGCCAGTTGGGAGCCTGGGCTGGGCCTCAGAGAAGATGGAGAGTGTGGGGCACTGAAAAGAAGCAGTCCTGGGTACCTGCAGGTGCTTGACCAGCTGCTGGGGCCGCACTTTGAGTAGCAGCTCATATACCCCCAGATTCCGCCTGAGTAGCTCCTCATACACCAGCTCAAAAGTGATCTTGGCAGCAGGAGCCACACTGACTGACACTTGGAACTCTTCCATCTTTCTCCCAGTGGCCCTGGGGAAGATGTATATCAGGTCTACCCTGCTAGGGGCCAGCGAAGGGGAAGTTTCTATCTGTGACACCTCTCCCTCCTGAGGAACCTCCAAGGACTCACTTGATGAGGCCGGCACTCTCCCCTCTGCTCACAGCTGCGCTGTACTGCTTCTGGGCTGTAGCCTTCTCCTTGATGTTCCCCGGATAGGTCACACCATCGATGATCCTGGGGGCACAGAGGTGGGAGCTGCCAAGAGGCTGGTGGGAGGGATCTCCCAGGAATCGGTGTGTCTCTTGACACAGTGACTCATATTTTTGCCTGTGTCACTGCTGTTTATTGTGTACCTACCGTGTACAAGATCCCAGGTGTGGGTGAGGCTCATACCCATGCTGTAGGCTAAATTCAGCCTCCTTTCTCCTTCTGGTTACATTCTAATTCACCCTTCTAGTCTCACAGACTGTTCCTAGAGGAAGTCACCAGAACTTTTTTCACTTGGCACTATGTGGCCAAGCTTGAGCAGGAGGGAGACAGGGCTGAAACCTCCAACCTCTTCCTTGCAGCTGCTTCCATCTGCCTGCTCATGGACTCTGCAGGGAGCTTAGCCTTTCTGGAAGGTCTAGTCAACTGGTGGATGGGACTCCTGGGAGTGTGAACCTGCTCATCAGCCGTCTTTGGGGTTGGAAAATCACTGGGGGGCATTTTCTCTGGAAAAGGGCTACTCCTTGTGAGGTGAGCACGGGCATGTCAGGTAAGCCTTTACTCACAAGCTCCATGGGGGTTGGTGTGAAAGGTGGGAAGGTGGAGGGTAAGGGAGGGCAAGCAGCTGCACACAGCTGCTATCCTACCTCCCACTCTTGGTTGTACTCTAATCCTGGGCCAGGATGGTGCTGGGAGTGGGCAGCCCCCCTCCCCCTCCCGAGTGGACAGTTCTCAGTATCTTTAGATGTGCTGCTGGGTTGCATGGTAGGGCTAGGGAGTGGGAAACCCTGTAGCATGCTTCTCTATCTCACACAGCAGTGAGATCTGGGGCCAGAGAGAGGTGGTGCCAGTCCTGGGCTTTCAGCTTCTGGTCAGAGGATGGCACAGCCTGAAAAGCTCTTGTGTGGGCAGCACTGTAGAGGGGGATCTAGAACATGCCTTCTCTCTCTCTTCCATCTAGCACCCTCCCTAATTCTGGGAGCAGCCTCTCTCCTGTCCTGGATCACAACCTCTTCAGGAGGCCAAGGACAGACAAAGTGTTCTGCTGAGCTTTGTAAACATTGCAAAACTGAGTTGGGAAGGGCAGCTCAGAGTCCATAGAAAGCCCAGGTATGTCTGGCAGAGCAAGCAAGCCCTCTGCAGTAATAAGGAAGATCTCTCCTCAAGGCCACTCGCCTTGTAGGACAGTTCAGAGGGCTAGAAAATTATCCATATTCTGAGCTGGAATCTGCTTTGATCACTCTTTTCCACCTGGGTTTGCACTCTTCAAAGGCAAAGACAAATATGCTGGGGTCCTCTGCCTGCCATCTGGGCAGCACTTTGAGATGAGGGCTGGGGGCAGGAGGGCCAGATCACCTCTGAAAATAGGGAGCTCATTTCTGAGGCCTCTTCCTCTGAAGCCTGTAGATGAAGTACACTTTGCTTCTGGAAGAGGGGCTTGGGGCCCAGAGGAGATGGAGTCGCAGTGCTGGGCTGTGGGCTGGGGAGGAAGGGAGGTAGGCACCTACATGGAGAAGTTGGTGATGAAGGCTTTCTTGGGTAGCTCCATCTGGAAGATGGCCTCCTGTACAGCATCGGCTTTGTTGACCACTCGGCTGGTAATGACCGTATGGGCAAATCGGGAGGAGACCTTGGAGTCCACAGTGAGGCTATAGATGTCGATGCCATTCTGGAACAGTGAAGGGGAAGGGGGTCAGTGTTCCAGTGCCACACTAGCTGGGCAATACTCTTTGAGGGGGCAGTGGAATGAAAATGATCAAAATATGTGCATGTGCCAAAATGAAGCCCATTAATCTGTATAACCAGTATGCACTACAGGAAAGAAAATGTGAGAAAAAAAAAGAGCCTGACCCAGACCAATCCTTGCCCCCAATCTGACTGAGTTGCTGAGCAGACCTCAGGGTGACTCCAGGGTGGGATTTCAATCTGAATGCCCATTGAAATAAGAGGCAGGGTTTATTCATTCCCTACCCTACAGCATCAAGGAGCAGAGGCCACATTTGTCTTGTTCTTTGGGGACCTATAGCACTCCAAGGGAACAGCAAGCACCTAGGGGGTTTGCTGAAACCTGTAGTTTAGGAGGAGATTGTGCTTCTCCTTTGTGTAGAGGTGAGGACCCTGGTGCAGCCAGGAACTACATGGCCAGTAGCACTTTGCCCAACAAAAGGGCAGCAAGGGAGTCCCTCTATTTCTGGTGACTCCATGAAAACTGGGTAAAACAGCTCCCGCCAGTCTCTAACCAGAGGTGGGAGTGTGGAGGTAGGAAAGGGTCCAGCATGTGAGCACTGGGAACCTCCTTCTCTGTTTCTATGTTCCCAGCAGTGGACACTCTATTCACCCCACCTCTCTATGGGACCCCCCCACAACATATGACCTTTGTCCCAACACCTGAGGTGTCCCAAGACAGAATTCATGGGCACACATGCAGAGCCTTACACACTTTTTATCCACCTATGAGCACCACACTTACCTGCACACCAAGCGCGCTTTCCTGAACATGGTTGCACAGGCACACACAGTTCAGCAGAGGTGCCAGGTGGTTTGTTTACACACTCAAGAGCTAGCATGGTGCCAGGCACTCTTTATTTTTCTGGTGCTGGGGATTAAGCCCAGGGGTACTTGATCACTCAGCTACACAGGCTTTTGGTTTTTGTTGTCGTTGTTTTTAATTTTGAGACAGAGTGTCTCTAAGTTGCCTAGGCTGGTATTGAACTTGCAATCATAGTCATGTGTCACTGTGCCCAGCTCTAATGGACATTTTATAAGTATTATGAGGCTGATTTTCCCAACAATCCCATGTATTGATTCTATGATTACCCTGCTTTAGAGCTGAGGAAACTGAAAGCATGAGAGTGGAAGAGTTAGCTCATAAAGCTACATCACTGGCCACCCTGCTCTACTGCCAACCTCAGGGGGCAACTGGCTAAGCCGTATTTTCTTATCTGCAAAATGGAAATAACAGGATACCCCTTCTACTACAGGATCAACTGTGAAGCCCTCAGGTAGTGCCTGATGTACATACACCTACTTAAATGCTTGCACACTTAGAGGCTCTCCCCACTTCCCACACACAAGCTCTCATTGCCCAGCTCACACTGCATCCATTTGGGCACATGCGCACAAGCACCATGGGTACCCGATACCTTCTGAGCAGCGGCAGTCTGGAGGACGGTCAGCAGCAGTGCAGGCAAGATCAGGATGCTGCTGCAGGTGTGCACATGGTCTGGGATCTTCATTCTGGTTCCAGTCTGCTTAGGCTGCCTCTAAATCCGAGAATAAATGGGGAGCAAATTAATAGCCTGTGTGCTGCTCCACCCCTGTGGGGGCAGGTTCTGGGAAATGGGGATCTGCAAGCCAAAACCTCAGGGGCCTCAGATAAGCAGGCCATGACCAATGTCCAGTGGACTTTGGTTGGGGCAAGGGGAAGGCAGATTCAGGCTGGATTTAGGTATTGGAGCCCCTTTTGAAAAGTCTGGAAGTTTTCCAGGCACCATGACACCCCCCTCCATCCCCATACGTTTTCTGTGAGCTCCAGCCCTATGGAGCTTGGTGGGATGATGGGGACACACAGCTGGAGAACCATCCCGCTACGTAGTTCCTTGAGGGAAGGGGAACTTGGTAGCATTGTGGTACTGGGCAGTTGGGCTCAGGAATCGAGAGGCCCATGGAGATGTCTCAGGGGGTCCAGACAGAATGGAGAGATATGGATCAGGACCTCCTCTTCTGGGTGCAAGACTGCTGTTTATGCCCCATTAATCTAGCCAGGATTCTAGGTTCAATTCCAGCCGGGTCCCCAACTTGACAATATACACTGAGACACAGAGATGTATGTCCACTGGCCTAAGTGGGGTGCTAGTCCACTGGCAGGATAGCAAGGCACAGAAGCCAGGTACACAGAGCTCCTGCTGTGGTGGGTGTGCTCAGGTGGCCTGAGAGGGCAGGATGCCACTGTCAGGGTGGTCTGATACAGCCACAGCAGGCCTGCTGGGGTGCTGCCCAAGGGCCTGTGTGGTAGTGTTTGCCTTTGATAAAGTTGAAGTGCTGCTTTTATAACAAATAGTAGTAAGCTGAACAAATATTAGGCTTCTGTATGCAGCTGACACTCATCCCTGGTGACTCTGGGATTTCTAGCTCCTGAATCTGTGGACACATGTGGGTCAAGATTAGTCATGAACATGTGGCCAAGTGCCAAGTCCTGGGTCAGGGAGGATGGCTCAGTGACACAGCCCTGAGGGGTCCAAGTCCTACTCAGGGCCTTGGGATGATGTCCCCACTATCAGTCCTGCCTTCCTCAAAGCTGGCTTTTTAGACTTTGGAGTGAGTCTATGGCTGTGAATGGAGCTTTCCCTTTCCTCGGCATGGCTCTGACTAGAAGCCTCACCTCTGTGCCTGTCCGTACTACTTACACTTTTGGCTCTGGGGTACGAGTGGGGCCATAGGGAAACATATTCCTTTTGCACCTGGGGGAAGAGTTTCTCCAGGGTCCCAGAGTGCAAACCCAGGCTCTGTCCCCACAGAAGGTCTACTCCCATGGGGCACAGAGCATGGGCTTAGCCTGGAGTCAGAGCTATATAAGGAGGCCAGGCTTGCTGGGAATGTGGGAAAGGGCCTGAGCTGCCAGGTCGACTTGCCCAAGGGACAGGAGGGGCTTCCCAGCAGGTTTCGGCCTTGTGCCAGGCACTGCAAGCCCATGGCCTGCCAGTTCAGCCCCAGAAGAAATCTCCATCAGCCTGCCGATGGTCTGGCCATCATAGCTGGTTGGTCTCAAGTCTCCCAATTCGACAGTTCCATGCACATGGCTCAGCGGTCTGAAGAGGGAAGAATCACACACTGCTGTGAATCTGGTATCCCTTGCCCTGGGAGTATGGGCAGGGTGTGGAAAGTGGTGGTGAGGCTCAGTCTGCTGCTTGCAAAAGGAAACAGTAGGGAAGGAAACTCACTGCTACTGGCCAGAGAGCAACTCTGCCTGGCCTTGTCTTTGAGAGGTGTGCCAACTGTCAAGGAGGCAATGAGAACAAAGGTGCAGAGGGAAGGGCTATTGTGAAGTCATGGTGTTCTTGGGAGTACATCGATGGCTTTTGTGGCAGGCAGGGGGAGTGGGTACCTCAGGCCTCCATTGACTTAAAGCAGTAACAGCGTGGGCCCTTCACAGAATAGGCTCAGCTCCACTCTTCTGTTATATACAAGGGGAAACTGAGGCTTGGATAAGAAGAGACTGAAGTCACTGAGTCAGTACCAGGTCTCCATCTCCAAGACTCTTTGCAATCTGTCTCAGTGCCTAAAAGCACCTGTATTATTCCCTGGGCCTTCCCAAGAGCCCAGGAAGGCCACAGGCACATTTCTATGCACCGCCCCCGACCCTCCTACAGACAGTGCCACGACCAATCAACACCCTCCCAATGCCGAGGTCAACTGGGCATCTTCTTTATTGGTGTTTGCAAGGTGCTGGTGCCAAAGAGCCAGGGCAGTGGGGGAGGGGCTGCAGTCCTGGAGCTGGTGGGGGAGAAGGGCACACTGTGGCATAAAAAAGAGTTCTTGGGAAAGGCTCCTGTGTCCAGGCGGTCAGGAAGGCGAGAAGAGTGGTGAGCACTTCTCATCCAAAGATGCTCTTGGCTGGTCCGGCTTTGGGCTTCTCAAAGACAGTCTCAGTACCTGTGCGACTGTGGCTGAAAACCGATGGGGCGGCCATGCCAGCTTGCTCTGGAGGAGGGGAACACAGGGGTACCATCAGGGCCTGCCTAGCCTCCTTTGGAGGCGACTCCTTGTATTGGAAGCAGCCTCTCCCTAGCTCAGGAGCTCTGGACTCTTAGACAGGACCCTTGACCTTCTCTCCCCACCACTGGCAGACATATGTACCCCAGACCCCACCCTCAACCGCAGCTGACATGGAGGACACTTACCACAGTCCCGCATGACCTGATAGGTCTTAGATTTGATTTCCTGATTCTTGGTCAGGTTCCCTCGGGCCCCCTTGAGGTCCTCTTCCTTCACAGGGGGCCGCTTCTTCTTGATAGGGGCTTCAGGAGCGCCATCCTTGAAGTGCCCAGAACTCTATCTTATGATCTGAGGCCTCAAGACAGAGACTGTCTCCCTACCTCTGCTTTGGCCAAGTCCTTCTTTCTCACCTTCCTGAGCTCAAGTCAATTTAAGGCTCATCCTCTTCCAAGAAGCCTTCTCCTCTACACCCCATCCCTCACCCCCTTGGTCTGACCTGTGTGCCTGCTCTCCCCAGTAGACAGGGAGCTCCTGGGATAGTGTCCTATAGCCTCACCTGGGTCTGCCTGCCCAGCCAAAGTCAGGGTGAAGCACAACAGGCAGTGGGAAGAGGACCAGCTTTGAGGCTGCGCAGCCCTAGGCAATCTGTTGTATCCTGAAACCTGCTCACTGGGTGACAAGGGGTCCTTTAGAGAGTAACCCTCTCCCCACCAAACCATCAGTACTTTTACTTTTTCTGGAAGGGAGAGGTAGACAGCCCAGATGCCATAAAGTTACAGTGCTTGGTGCTCACCCACAGAATAGACAGCAAGGACAATCCATTCCCTTGGCAGGCTGCTGTCTGTCCAGCGCTGGGACATTCTGACCCAGGCACCTAGGGGTCTAAATCTGTACTTCCTTAAGCCCTCGAGGCAGGTGCAGGGATCCCTCCTTCAGCCCGGGCTAGGCTTCTGGGGCGACCTCTCCAAACCTCCTAGAGACATACTGCTAGAGAGACAGTTTTGGGGCATAAAGCTGTGCATCTATGGGCATGTGGGTGTGTACACATGCACACTCTGCATGGTCACAGAGGCCACAACTACAAATGTCTACAACTCTCTCATCTACATAGAGATCTACAGCAATGCCACACACACCACCCTCACCCACCCACCACAGAATAACCAGTCAAACTTAACAGGCATTTATGAAGGTAAGGTGGGACCTAGAGGGTCCTTGGTCACAGCGCTGCCTGTTTGTTTGGTTCTAGGCTCAAGACAGCTGTCAGAGATGACAGTGTCTCGGTCTCCTCCCCCGATCCTGCTGGCTTCCACCCAGCCAGTGCTGGATGTCCTACCTGAGACATGGTGGGTGCTTGGCAAGCCAGCTTTCCAAGGGTGACTCTGGAAGGCAGTAGCAGAAGGACGAGATCTGCTGAAGCCTGGCTCTCTGGAGTTTATATAGCCTGCTCTCGCCCGTCCTGGGAAGTCACTCCCCTCCTCCAACAGGCTCCCTGATGATTCAGGTCCACACAGCCACTGGCTTCAGAGTTTATTCTTGGAGATGAGAGGGGCAGCGCCCTGGGGGAAGCAGACAGTTGGAGAGACCCTCAGGAACAGCTGCCCGACACAGGTGGTGACTGGCTTGTGTGTTTAGAAATGAGAGTTCTGGAATGTGACAGTCTGCAGAGGCCCATCTTGGCATGAGAGGCTGTCTGAGGAAACAGGGTCTTGAGCTGGGTCAGATGCTCCAAGCTTATTTTCTCTTCCATCTCTTTCCCTGGATCCAGTGGGAAAAGACTTTCTAGCCCCAGAAGTTTCCTGTCTATCCCTTAGAAGCATCTGCTCAACAGCCTTCAAGGAAGGGGCTAGTGTTGGTTCACAAAGGTAGAGGAAATGAGGCTGAGGGGAGTCTGGGAGCTGCTACACCAGGTTTTTGCTGATGTCTTTGTCCTCTATCCACCACCAGTACAAGGCGTGCAGGGGGATGCAGCAGGTCAAAGTAAGGGGCCTGGGAGGGAGAGCCTCTGTCTGACATGGGTCACTAGGGGGCTGGCCAGTGAACAGTTTAAGCACCACAAGAAGCTTGGGGGACAGTGAACCCCACTCCAGCTACCAAGCTATAGGCTCAAGGACCCTCCTGGAAGGTCACTGAGGGCTTTGTGCTGGAAATTCTCACATCTTCATCTTTGCAGGGGAAGATTCCCAGGGGCACATGACAGGACCCTAAGCCTGGGGTGGCCATGGGAAATGGACGTGAATAGGTCCAAGCTCTTCCCATTAGATCACCAGCTTTTTTTTTTTTTTTTAAGACAGAATCTTGCTATCCAAGTTGACATCAAACTTATAATCCTCTTGCCTCAGTCTCCCGAATGCTGAAATTACAGGTGTGTGACACCATGCTTGGCAGTGCCTTTCCAGTTTGTTATGGTGGTTATTTTTACCCATGAAGGCTCCTGGCAGACAGATCCCAATGAGGCTCTGACATTTGGTTATCCCAAATGCCACTTCACTGCTGTCATACCTCAACCTCCACCCTAAACCCTCCTCTGCCCCCAAGATGCCAGTGTGAGGACTGCCAGGCAGGGTGTGAGATAAATGCTGACATGGGGAATGCCTGGGATGTCAAACAGGGCCAAGAGGCAGAGCACATACAGCAGGTCTTTGAGGGCTCTTCTACTAGTGCTGGAGGGGCCACCTGGATGGTACCTGAGGGTCTGGCACTGCCCCGCAGCTGTCTGTCCAGCTGTAGGGCCTTGGGGGCCAAAGACATGGGAGATTCACTCCTCATATGCTACCTGCCAACACAACTCATTCCTCCAGAGGATGCAGCCTGGCTTAGACTCATTAGCTAGGAAGTAGGAAAAGTATAACCATATTTGGTTGCTTTCTTTAGGAGATTTCAGTTCCACTGCTTCCACCAGTGAACAATGTGAGGTTTCTTCTTGCTCTGTTTCCTAGGGGAAAAAAATTTTTTTTAACCCACTGCACTGTTCTAATTCTAGCAAACCTACAACCAATAACAACAATACCAAAAAGTTTCTTTAAAAAAATGAAACCTATAATAAGCTGTCAAACTTTATTGTAAATCATTTTACCATGTAAGTACATCATCTTCCTTTTCATTTCAAAAATGTTTTCCTGTGACTCAAAACACCACTGGCTAAACACCTCCAGCTAAAACTGACAGGTTTTTGCTCATGTAGGTCTGACTTCATGAAAAGAAAAATCAAATGTAAAACAACCAAAGCAACCAACCGGCCAACTAACCTACCCTCAAAGCAGGTCAGACCAAAAGTAATGTCTTACAGGGTAAAACAGAACTCTGCCTCTTAGCTGCCAGCACGGGGGCCTCTAAGAGCCAGCTCTACACCCTAGAAGGTGGCTGCTTTGTCAGGCTGGCAGGAAGCTCCTAGGGCCACCTAACTTGGTTACAAAATGGCCAGTAAACGTCAGTCTGGGCGGTCCTGGGGCAGCCCTCGGTGTGTTCCTGGGCTGAAGGGAAGTCACAATTTGCATGTCTTTATATTTTACCTAACAAAGAGGTAGGAGGTACCACTAATTTATGGCTCCCTGTTGTCAGGGAGGACACAAGCTAAAGTTTGAGGCAGGAGGCCACCAGCATGCCTGAGGTTGAGGGGCCACAGACCCTCACACTACACATCTTCAGGATGTGGAGACTGAGGAGCCACTCCCACTCGTGATCTCACCATTATTGCCCCCTGCCACTGTCAAAGTCCCACCGACAGTAAAAGGAAATAACAACAATAACCATCTCTTCTAGTTAGATGACAGTTCCTCCTCATCGGTTTATTAGTTATAAGAAACTTGTTCATGACCTTGACTTGCAAGCTTCCATCATGGATAACTTGTTCAAAGTCCAGATCTGGACAAATCAGATTAACCATATACAATATCCATCGGTATCTCATTGCTTCTCAAGCATGGTGATGCCTGCATTAGTCAGGCCGGCGAAGGGCTGCACCTCATAAGGCACCTTGGAGCAGGCGGTAAGGAAACTTATCCTGGGGGAAGGACAGCTCAGGAGGACGTCCTGATCACAGCCCTGCCTCTACTTTCATGGGACAGTGAACTACAGAAGAGGACCAGTGACTACTGGAAGCTCTCCTGCGCATGTGGGAGCAGGTACAAACATATCCACGCATGAAGAAGGTAAGGCCAAACACATGCTGCCACACTGTCCAAGCCTGCATTCCTGAGGCCTGCTGTGATCAGGACTCCCTATTAGACCTCCATTCCTGCTAAGCCAGCTCCACAGCTCGTCCTTTTTTTTAAAAAAAAATCAGCATTCAGGGAAAACTCAGCACTCACTGCCTCTTTTGTCTTCCACACCAACTGCTCAGCAGGAGCTGGGCTGGAGGTGAATCATCTGAGGTCAATACAATTTGGAATTTTCACTTTTCATAGACTGGAGCTCCTCCACTTCTGTGCCTGCTTTGGAAACACTAGGAGTTTATGACTGACGATGCGGCTGTGGGCTCTAGGAATGTGGCAAATAGCTTCACAGGTTGTCCCACCACAGTGAAGAGGAGGGGGGGAAGAAAGGAGAAGAGTCAATGATACCACTAGGGACTGACAGGTTCACCAGGAGTGCTAGTCACGTCCTTCTTAAAGGGGACTTCTCAAAGGGTAGATCCCCACTGGAGAGGGGTGGAATGGGAGAGGTAAAGGAGCAAAAAGAGCAGGAGCCACACAGGGCCCAAGATAAACTCCCTCTCCATGGCTCTTGCACTGTCAGCCTCTCCCCTCCTGTGGCCATGGTGGCCATGCTGGCAAAATCAACTCCTGCTGCGTGGCTAGTCCCCATCCTCGGTGATGTCTGCATTCCTAGAGAAAGTTGGGCTGAGACGGTCTTCCAAGGTGCTCTCCTGTGTCCAGGACCGGCAGTACCATAAGCAGCAGGGACAGTCCTGCAGGCCTGCTTTAACAGCTGGGCTCACCCATTCCACACATATTCAGACCCATGATGCTTAAGTAAAACACACAGGTTTAAAAAGAAGGATGCACAGAGTTGTCTCCACTGTCCGTCTTCCCACCCATATTGCACCAGTGAGGTTTCTTGTACCTACATGTCCATGGCTGCCTGTCGGCTTGACAAACCCTGAACAGCTCCACCATGCTGCTTCCACAGCAAGGAAGTGCTGGGCTCAGCACCCTCCACCAATTCCCAGAGCCAGGGGCTTTTGGCTATGCTGAAACATAGGTGCCACCATTCAAACCGGGGATATAGCTTAGAAGCACCTTGTGCTGCTATGGATTTAGACAGGGAGCTCTCTCATCTCGACCTGCTCTACTAGTCCACTCGCAGCTTTGTGGGGTGTAAGAAGAGATTCACTTGGCCAGGTGGATACTCGTCAGACTGCTGTGCAAATGAGCAGATGAGAGCAGGTGACATACCAGGGCAGGGCTAGTGCTGCAGGTTGCCACAGTGGAGGCAAGGAACACAAACAGCCTGGAGATCTGGATTCCTCTGGACACATGATATAACTTTAAGAGTCCTTTCTCAGCCAAAATTAACTAACACCTGTAACCTGTCTGCATTTCAGAAACAGATGCCAAAGAGCTTTGGACTGGCTGCCTCCTGCTCAGGCCTGATCTTTACAAAACATTGGGCTTCTAGTTCCCCATAAAGGTTGCTCATCTCCTCTTCAATCTTTTTTTTTTTTTTAAATTAAGTTCTCCCCCTGAATCTTATCTTGACTCACTGAACATTACCTAACAAAATAGTCCAAGTAAAAACTTCTGATTTTTTCCTCCCGCCAGCTCATACCCCATGAAAAGCAAACAAATCCATTTCTTTGGGGATTAAAAAGTTTTTAAATACAATAGTATGAAAATATAACTTAAAAATATAAAAGTCAAACAGTATACGGAAGACTTAAAAATCTGTTTTGCTCATTAGTCCCATAGGTATTTCGTAGGAATAAACACATACTCAAAAAACAGTAACACTGTCACAGCTCATAAAACCGGCTTTAGAAATCAAGAGTTACAAAAGCCATTTTGAGTAAGAAAGCATTTCGGTTCCAACTTGGTCAATGAATGACTTTTAGCCCCAAGCATGTCACATGCCCACACTGCCTGCAGCCTCGGTGAGGTCCCTGTGTTTTCTATCATGTCACCCAGTCAGACACAGGACAGGGGCTTTGGGGTCCCTCACAGCACTGTTCAGGACAATGACAAACACAGCTCTCGGCTTGCATATTTGGTCAGTGTTTGTAGTGCAACTGAGTGGGGACCTCCAGCTGCCCATGGCCCACTTGGGCGCTGGTTCCTCTTCCCTGTTTAAGTCACAGTAGTCTGGGAGTGGGCGGAGAATGGGCAGAGACAGCAGGAGGAATGGAGGTAGAAGAGGAGGAGCAGAGAGAGGACGGAAGGGCTGATGCTGTGGGGTGACCATCTGCTGACACAGCAGCTGGCTGGGTCCCAAACTTGTCACCCCCAGCATTGGAATGTGTCATACAGGCAGCCCAAAGCGGTGCTTTTTCTTCTTCCCAGGCTTGAGGGGCGTCAGTCTGCAGAGGTCCTCCTCCGTGTCGGATTCCTCCATCTCATCGTCAGCCGAGATCAGGATCTGGGGCAGAGGAGAAGCACAGCCTGAGACGCTGAGTTAGTGCCTTCTGCCTCTGCCTGCTCTACACCTGGGTGCTCCAGGTCACGGTGTGGCACTTCTTTACATAAAGAGAAACCAGCACTGAGCTGACAGACCTCCTGTCTCTGCTGATGCTCCCACCCTCTTCTCTCATCCTCTAGCTGGACCGCCAATCAGTTAAGAGGAACCTGAAGCTTGATTTGATATAGGGAATCCAGAGCCTTGAAGCTGCCTTAAATACAGCAGAAGTAAACCAAAAACCCTCTTTCAAAAGGAAAAGAAACTGTCCCGGAGATGTACATAGGGCAGGGGGATTCAGAGGGGCTATTATGTCACTCTGAAGAACTTTGTCATTGTTGAAGGCAAATAGGAATGTTTGCTTTTCTGAGCCCCCTGAATAACTCACCATGCAAACTGAGCTTCCAGAACAAATATGCTCATCCCCTGTTCACTGTCACGGCACCTGCTGGCCTCAGATCTCTGAGCATCAAGGAAAGGCCAGCAGAACCTACACTAAGCTGGAGAGGCCCCGGCTCACCTGTGCAGGAAAACATAAACTCCTTCTGCTCTAGGAGCAGGGCCAATAGCCAATCACTTCTCCACTGGACTGATCTCGAGACAGTGATGGCAAATCTTTTAGAAACTGAGTGTCCAAACTGCAACCCCAAACCCACTTATATACTACAAAGTGCCAGCACTGGCCCTATGTGTACTGTTATCTGATGTTTGGTTGCTAGGGTGATTGGCTCATGTGCCTGCTGCAGCATGGGTCATGGGTTCCCCATCACTGTCTTGAGGGCTTCTGGCCTCCAGTCTTGGTTGCCTGATTAAGCCTTCACTGGCTCCCTACTGCCTGTCCAAGCATACCCCCGTCACAAAGCACCTTACTTGGCTGACTCAAACTTTGCTAGTATCTCCTTCTTGTCAGTCCATCCTATACACTGGAATAAATGCTGCTTTGCCCACAGTGAATTTCCTATTACCCTGGCCCAAAACATGTGGCTGAATGCTAACAAGCTGTTGTTTCTGTCTGTAATGTCATTTGTCACTCACCGAATGTTCACTAAGCTCTGATGATATGATGAGCCCTGTGCTGGATTCTAGGAACACACCTAGAGAAGACCTGGGCTTAAGCTCTATCCTAGTCATCTTTCAAAAATCCCTCTTTAAGGCCTGTCTACTCCTTTATCTTACAAGTTTCTAGGTGGCTGAGCCAACAACTTCCCTGACTTGTTAGTGGTGGGCTGTGATTTAACAACTAACACTTGAAGGTCAAGTGCAAGGCTCTTGAAGGTCCTTGCCAGCTTCCCTGGAACAAGGCATCTCCTTCTTTGCTGTCTTTCTCTACTGACAGTGGAGCTGCAGACGCGGCAGGCCACACTTACCTTGTGCTCTGCCCTTGCCCTAAAGAAGACCCACTCAGCAGCAGGCATGACCACTGGCTGGGTGGAGCTGTGACTTGGCCTCTTCCTCTTTCTGGTCTTACTGTGACTCAGCACTCAAGAGAAGACCAAATGCAAAAGTGAGACCAGAGGCTTCCAGGGCCAGAAGTACAACCTCAGGCCACAGAGAGTCAGGTGGAGAGACTCCTACCTCAGACTCAGATTCCTCGTGGGACGCAGCCCTTCGGTAGCGGACCTTGCTCCCATTTCTGGAGTCCTGGTTTGCTCCTCTCTCTTCTAGCTTAGCTTTCGTCTTCCCTTTTCTCATGAGGAAATTGTCTACTACCCAAAACATCAAAGCCTGTGGAAGGAAAAGTGCAGGTTACTGTGATACAAGCCATTCTCACAGCAGAGCAGAACATTCCCACAACCACTCTTCCCCACGGCCATTCTGTGTCATAAAATTCAGAAGCAGGCAAAGAGAAAACTTATTCCCCAACCCCCATTATCTCCTAGAAGCTTTGTGAGAAACTCCTAATCTCTATTTCCCTGGTGCAGTTTTCTTACCAGAAAATAGGCAAGGAAACCCTCAGCCTGTTCACCAAGGAGTTTTTCTTGCAGTAAGTGATCCTGTTGGGCTCAGGATCAAGGTCTCTGGACATCTATTCTAGGTCATCTATGTGGGTTCCTAAAGGGTGGCTACACTGCTTCTGTGTGCCCACATTCCTATAGCATTCCTGTTTCCTGTCCTTTAGCCACTGTGTCCACAAATTTTTCGGAGATCTGTATGAGGAAAAAGAACTGGGGCACATTCAAAATGATCCTAATCTAGAATTCAGGGTCATGGGGAAAGATACCTTGGTGGTAGAGCAACCGGCAGGAAGGGCAAGACAAAATTCCCAGGACCCTTTATCTTGTACAGGGGTCCTTAGGGGAACCTGCCTTTTGATGAAGAAATCCTGCCATTTCCAAGGCAGAAGTGGGGACATGACAACTGGTTACACAGAAAGAAAGACCTGAGGGCTATAAGTGAGGCTTTTTTTCTTTTTGTCAGACTGGAAACTTTGAACAGGAACGTGGAAGCCAGGACCCAAACCAGGTAAAATGCACCATGATACTGACATTGACAAAGAAGGGGACGATCAGCATGACAATGGCCAGTTTCAGGTCTGGGTTTTCAATGGGATTCAATAGGGCCACCTGTGAAGAGAGTAGAGGAAGTGAGGAGGACGGCACAGGGCAGGACTAGGGAAGCCTTGAGAGGGACTAGGCTAAGACCCCACCCCCAGAGTTTGATAAGAACAGCCCTAACACCAGCCCTGTACTAAGTGTAGCCCCCTAGGTCTGACTGTACACTTTGAGCAGTTGGATTTGTTAGGTGTGGTGGGCTTACAACCAGAGCTAGCGCCAAGCTGTGCCCACAGTGACCAGAAAGTCCAAGGTGGGGGCCGTGGGTGCTGGGGACTAGAGAGAGGAATTCAGAGGACACTCATTAGTGACATGAGCAGCAGGACCACCTTCTAGCAGAGAAGTGGCACCCCAATCACCCCTCTGAGCCCACAGCACTGAAATGCCTTGGCTTACTTTCTTAAAAAAATAAAGCCCAGTCACAAATAAAACCAAATGGAGGCCAAGATTGGAGCCACATGTTCTGGAAGATTGTTTCCTTTGGGGATGAGCAGTGGAGCCTTAGCTGTGTGGCAGTATGGTGAGGGGACAAAGGCCAGGCTGGGGAAAACTATGAACTCACTGGAGTGTCTGCATGCTGGTGGGTCACAGACCAGGAGAGCTGACTGCAGCCCCAAATGGCTCAGTTAAATAACTGGCAAAGACAGGTATGTCTTTCAGAGAGAAATGACAATGGCAAGGTCTGAAGCTTAATCAGTTAGTAAGCAACCCACAGGCAGAACCTACATTTTCATTAAGTTTATATATCCCCTGGCTTAAAGTGGACACTTATGTAAATAAGGTGGATGGGTGCTAAGTAAAAAAATGAAGTTAAGGCTGTTATAAATAGCTGCCATATCAGACCAAATCCAGGGTCCATTCATGAAGTTAAAACAAAAATCAAACTGGGTTTTCCAACAGGGCTAGAGTGCTGTTTGCTTAGCTTAGTAGGGAGCTTCTGCAGCAGGGACAAGAGGCTAACCTTTTTCCACTGAAGTATGAGGAGTACGATGAAGACAACAGACTTTTCAAAGATCATAATCACGATGTAAAGGGCACATTGCCCAGCCCAGGCTCTCCACTGCAGGGGGTCTCCTGCAAGGACAGGCGGGTGTGGGTGCTTAGTCACACAGGCCCCGCATCTGAGACAACACCCCTGCCCAACTCCCCCCTCCCCAAGTCCTTGTGAGCCCTCATACCCCAGCCACATCTTAGAATCCTGGCTCTAAAGATACTTAAAGGGCCTCTGAAGCCCAGAACACTACCTCAGTCCTAACAGGCAAAGGCAGTGTTTTAAATAAAATCAGAATTTCCAATTTGGACATACCAGAATCATTTCAAGAGAGTCTAAGAATTAAAAGGCACTAAAGTTAGTAAGTGCTCACTGCTGGAACCCAGAAAGGCTGGCTCTCTGTCCCCTGGCAGCAGAAGCTGTGTGAAGCAAGACTGCTATTATTATCTTTTGTTGATTTTTCCAGTGACTGTGCTATCCTTCCTTTCCTCAGATGAGTGATTTACAAAGGCAGTAATTGACCTCCATGTTCCTTTGAGAACTTTCAACCTCCTACCTCTTATGCTACTTTCTGGCTGCTCTCATCCTGACAGCAGAAATCTGTTCTGGGAGAAACTAAGGTTCCATATGTCTAGTATGGTTAACCTTAAATACCCTGGCCAGGGACAAGAAAGAGAAAAGCCCTTAAAGCAAGGAAGTGGGAGTGATGAGCTGAGGCCTGCAGTGGTGACAAAAGTGCCCCCCCCCGTGATCCTATTGGTTACTATACTGGAAAACTTGAAGGGGGCACCAGTCCAGGATACTCTGTTCTTGGAGAACCCCTAGAATGCTTCACGAACGATTCAATGTAGGGTCGAGGACCTACTGCTGAGGGAATGATCTCGACATGCAGAACCTAGTGATGGGCCCTGGGTCTCCCCAAAGTGGGAGACCACTAGGGGCTGCCCCGAAAGCTCTGTCAGAGCTGTCTGAACACCACTGGTCAGATTGGAGGAGGGTGGAGAAACATTTTAGGAGGCAAAGGCTCTAATCCAGACAGTGAGAAGAGAATTCACCCTGAAGAGCAATCGCCAGCTCCTCATTTGATTCCAACATTTCCATGGCATTCTGGTCCAGGCCCCTGTGCTGCAGGTCCCCAAAGCTAGCTGGGGCTGCCAATGGACAGAGAGAAGCACAGGGAATGCCTTCAGGTAGTTATAATGGACAGATCATCAGGCTGTTCCCTTTTGGCAGAAAGCATGGGGAAGTATACCTGAATCTGAGGTCTTCCCATCTACTCTCACCTCTGAGGTAAGGTGATGGAGCCAAAAAACACCATTTCCAAAGTACACCCCTCCTTGTGAGGTTGTTAATGGGTTTTTGCAATGCTTACAGTGAATCTCCTAACCTTATTGAGAAACATTCCCCAAAGTAGGTGAAATTATTTGCTTAATTAAGCAAAACTGGGAATATCCAGACAGGATATGACTTTGAATTGACACCCAGGTGCCTGGAAGTCAGTGGGGTGCGGAGTACCATTTATTTACTGTCAAAACAACACTTGCTCAGTGTGCTCCCTCCTCTCACTCTCAGACTGATCAAAGTACTTTTCCTGCCATCTGCCTCACGTCTGAGATTCTGGTGCACAACTGAGTTGCCTCTTCCTTCTATTTTAATTAAAACAAAGTTTAAAATACAGTTCGAAACCACAGTGAAGAGAGGAAAAAAGCACCAGTGATCTGGCTCCAACACATCAGCTCCTAGAGACCCCACACTCACCTCACCACAGCAGGAATGCACACTTGTGCTTGTTTCTGTTCCACTGACAGTCAAATATGCCCAGAGCCAGGTGTAGTCACTGTGCCCTTTTACCGGATAACCTCAGGTACATGGCTCTTTGGTTTTAAGGTTGCAGGAATAGGGCCCAAAAGGAGAGAGCAAGCTCATGTTTCAAGGCTCCGGGAAGAGAGCCTTTGAGTAGAGATGGGCAGCAAAGCCCACGATGCACTGACCCTGTGGGATGCAGACCTTACTTTCAGGGAGAGGGCAGCCCAGTTATCAGACTACAGATACCTCCGACTGGGCAAGTGCAGCCTACATCCCAAATCCTGTGTGCTTTCTTCTAGAAACCATGCAAGCTTCATCCCTCTCCTTCATTTACAACAGAAGAAAGCTGTGGGGCCTACATAGAATTTCTGCCTTAAACGCATAGACAGGTTCCCAGGTGTCTCAGGCAGAGTAAGGGTCCACATCCTAATCCCCAGAACCTGAGAATATGTGACATTACTAAGCAAGAGAGAATAATGGCTGGCAACGAGAGTAAGTCTGCTAATCAGCTTTTTTAAGACAGGGGCAGCCTCTGAACATCCAGGTGCGCCCAGTGTAACTGCAGGGACACTGTAGGGTGGAAGGCAGCAAAGGTCGGAGGAGCAAGGTCGTAGTAGTGTGATGTGAGAAGAACCGGATCTGCCGTCGCTGGCTTTGAAGGCGGAGGAGAGCCATGAGCCAAGGAATACAGATAGTTTCTAAGGCTGGGAAACTACAACAGAACAATCTCTTCTATCACCTCCCGCAGGATCTGTTCCCAACATCACCCCAATTTTAGTCCAAGACAACCATGTTAGACTTCTGAAGGAAAGAACTATAGTTAATTTGTGTTTTATTCCCTAAGTCTATGTTAAAGTGTCACTTCAGTGACAGAAAACAACACAAACTGCCAGAAAGGAGTAGGTAACTGAAGAGGTAGTCTGGCAAGAGACTTGTGATGGTCCTTAATAAAGGGCAGGTATCTCTGCCCTTATCTGCCTCTGCTTGAAGACTCTAAGGCTAGTGACCGAGATAAGGCAATATCAGACCAAATGGCACAAACATCACCATTGCCTCCTTCCTGCTGATTCACTCTCTAGCCTGCAGACAACACATTTGGGAACTGGTGTGCCGCAGTGCTGGGTGTAACTGGTCCAGATCTGATCTCCACCCAGGTAACTGAGCGGTACACAGCTGACTGTGGGAGCCACCTTAGCTCTGGCTGGTTAGTCAAGTGCCCTGTTCTGGTTGGCTGTAGCTCAGTTTAGAGTCCTCCTGTCTGGTTGGTTATGACTGACTTGAGAGCTCTGCTTTCCAGAAGGGAATCTCAGTAGCAAAGGAACAGTGATTATGAGCAGCCTGTGGAGGTGGCAGGAGGATTCAGGTATCCTGCTACAGAGGGCATGAGGTCTTCAGCCACAGGTTGTTGGGTATACTTTGTGAATCACCTAATTCCTCTGGATACCTATTCTATAAATGAGGATGGTGCTGCATTGGTTCACACATGCTGGGGTGCATTTCCACCCTGCAAGCTGAATTGATGACTTAGAGAGCTTCAGAAGCCTTCTTTAGAGCCCAGGAGGCACAGGCTGTGTGCTGGACACTATCTTAAGTCAGTGACTCATCAGGCATCAAATAACAGAGCTAAGAAAAGCCCTCTCCTAAGCTCATCTTTCCTCAATGGAGACAAACAATTATACTTAAGGTTTCTAGAAATATCCAAGGCACTCAGCTAACTTCACAAATCGGCTCCCCATCTAAACTGCCAGTCCCTTGAGAATCTTCGGCCACCTAGAAGTGAGTGGTCCTCGGGCCCAGAGTAATGGTAATGAGTTCTTTTGAGAGGTATGATCAGGAAAGGAGACTGGAACCCAGGATTCTATCTGCACTTCTTCCTCTTGTTCTGTGTGCCTTCTCATGGCAAAGGCTCCACTGCAGCTGCTCCTGCCTACAGACAGCAGGAACCCACTGGAAAGATGGGAAACAGATGATCCCTTAGCCCTATCCTGAAACCCCAGAGGGCAGCTTATTTGTGTGTGTGTGTGTGTGTGTGTGTGTGTGTGTTTTGGTACCAGGAATCAAATTCAGGACCTTGTACTTGCCAGGCAGATGTGTGTGCCACTAAGGCAGCTTTGTTGAGGCCACATCCAGCCATTACGCATGCTCAGGGCCAATAGGAAGGTAGGTTGCTACTGAAGTTCTATCTAAAGGGATGGGCCAGTATACACAAATCAGCTGTTTAAAGCCTCTTGAGTGAGGATCAACCTTGTGTCCCTGGTGACTGGTACATCCAGAAGCCAGGTTGGGAGGGGGAGGAAATTAGCATTTGGAAGAAAGCAAGGTATTCCAACTTCAAACAGAATGCACCATTTAGTCTTGCCTGTGTGAGCTCCTCTCTGCCAGTGGAATGGCCTAGCAATAGGACAAACACAGATATGCAACAGAAAGAGGGGCAGGACCTCTACCTCCCAAGAGAAAGCTGTTTGTATCTCTCCAACGTTCCAGGGGCTAGGTGAGCTCTATGAGAAGCCTAGAAGAATGAGGCAGCCTTGCAGCCCAGAAAGAACTGCTAGTGCTCTCAAGTGGAAACACCAAACATTCATCCCCCTCCAAATCCAGAGCACTTCCTAGATCCTGTAACCTTCTGTGAAACAAGGTAAGGGCTCTGCCAGTGAAGCAGGCAACCACCACCCAGAGAGGGTAGCATCCAGGCCCCAGAAATAGCCTTGTCCACCATGCAGAACAGACAGCTACTGGCTCCCCAACCACCCCACCCCACCCTGTGCCCATGGTGTATTACCATATTCGCCAAAGCGCAGGGATTCCCACTGCTGCCACTCCACCAGGACACTGACAGCACGCACGCCCACATAGATGAGCAGCATGCCCACGGTGGCATCCAGGAGAAAGTTAATGAGGTACCTATGAGGAAAGGGGGCAAACATCACTAGCTATGTTCTCAGTGCAGTGCTTACCAAGGTCTTAAAGTGAAGACTGATGTAGATGGAGCCTGAAGAGAAGCTAACTGGCCCAGCATGTTGTCTGGCCTTGTTCCAGGGGCTTTAAGTGAGCCCCGCCACGACAGGCTGCAGGGGTTGTGGCTCTTACTTCCCACCAAGGTGCTAATAATACTCTGCCAGCTGGGGGTGGGGTGGGGTGGGGGGAGGATAAAGAAACTAAAAACTTCAAGTTCCTGCTGGGGATTTAGCTCAGCTGCATAAGCGCCTGCCTTGCAAGTGCATAGTGAGAGTTTGATCCCCAAAACCAAAACCAAAACCAAACAAAACAAAACACCTCATGTTCCTGCCAGGCCAATATTCTATAGAAGACAGAGTCCCTGAAAGCAGCTAAGGAAATCAATAGCAAAGTAAGACTTAATTAACAACAAAAAAAAATCTGTCCAGTAATGTTTATACCCTGATGGTACGGCCACACAAGGTCCTGAGTCAGTGCTGCTGCCCCCAGGAAGTCTAGGACAATGCTCTCAGAGTGTCTTAGACAGTGAGAGCAGGACCACATATCCCTTATACGTCTCTGTCTGCAGTCATTGCAAGTGTTTTTCTTTTCTTTTCTTTTCTTTTCTTTTCTTTTCTTTTCTTTTCTTTTCTTTTCTTCTTTCTTTCTTTCTTTCTTTCTTTCTTTCTTTCTTTCTTTCTTTCTTTCTTTCTTTCTTTCTTTCTTTCTTTCTTTCTTTTGTCTTTTTGAGACAGGGTCTTATTATGCAGTTCACTTTGTAGCCCAAGCTACAACGATCCTCCTGCCTCAGCCTTCCCAGTGCTGGGATTCAGGTGTGAGCCACCACACCCACCTGGCGCAAGTGATATTTTTGCACTAAGTAAAGCTTTACTCCCTGGGAGAAGGCCGGAGGACTGCAGGAAGGAGGAAGGCCAGAAGGACTGCCGTATGCAGACCACACATTCTGGTAAGGTCTGTACCCATGTATTTGACACAAGACGTTGGTCCTCACCAAAGAAAAGCCCTTTTCCCATCCACTCTCGGTTGAGGACCCTGAACCCTGCTCCAGGTAAGCAATGCTCACCATAGGCCCTACTCTGTGGCACAGTGGGAGACAAGGTTGGTGGTGACCCTCTGTGACACAAGGCTCAAAATCCCTGCTGATAAGCTCCAGGATACCATGGGACCTGGCTATGGGGAGATTCTGAGCTGTTCTACCCCAGCCAGAGCTTCTGTGATGTGCACAGCACTCCAATGCCAAAGGAAACATGCTGTGTTCAGTCTCCAGGGGTCAAAAAACCAGCCACAGAGAGGGAAAGGGGACAGTGATTTCCCAGCCTGCCCTTCTCGTTTAAAGTCACAAGGGGTCACTCTCAGACCAGAGATAGAAAAACACAGGCCTCCAAGGTAATTTCTCCCTTGGCTTTAGGCCAGGTGGCTCCGCTCCTATCTAAGACCCAGTCTAAAAATCACAAGGATGACTGATGTACAAACATGCCTTACATTCATCCTTTCACTCACCGAATACTTCTTGAGCTTGCTGCATGCTGGTCTTATGAGTAAAGAGCAAGCTCTATACTCTGCCCTCAATATAGGGAAGATGGGCAGCAGGACATCATACAGGCCTTGGAGCCAGGCATACTGGACTCGAGTCCACTTTTACCACTCCAGAACTATATGAATTTAAGGGATATAACCTCTTTGTGCCTTAACTCTCTAGCTGGAAAGCAGAGCTCATCAAAGCTTCTATGGGGCAAGGGTGGCTGGGAGGCTGGGAGATGTATATGCATGGGGCAGCTGTCAAGGCCTTGAGAGCCAGCTGAAGCTGTGTGTGATGAGTTCTCAGGGGAACACAGAAGAAATGGAGCTCCTCCCCAAGCTGTGGAGGTGAACTGGTGGCAGAACGCAAGGCCAGCCCACATTCTCAGTGGAGGGTGGACCATGTCTGTACTTAACCTGGGCCACTTACAGTGAACAAGGGTCCTCTTCAGTGAGATCTGCTAGGTACACATTTGCAAAGTGGATGAACAGCATCCCTATGGCTTGTTTGGAAGTATCTAAAAACCTGCATAAAATAGAAATGGTACTTGTTATAAGTTGGGACAGGAGGGTAATATCCAACTTGGAGAAAATAAACAGACCACAGAGACTGACCAGACCAACCTGGAGACAGAGCTTGAAAACTAATCCCTAAACAAGGAGAGGGAGAAGGCAGGGAGGGGTCTGATGTATAATAAGACTCAGAGATCTCTGGATCTAGGTCTTTACCAAGTCCCTCCCTAGTGCTGAGGTTGGAGTCACCTAGTTAGAACCTAAATACCCAGATCTGAGAAAACCAATGAGCAGGGAAAATAAAAACAAGGATTATCAATATTTGGCAGTAATGTCTTTAAGAACAAACACATGCTTAAAATTTTATGAAGTGCTGTTATCACAGTGACCTATCAAGGTTTCCTCTGAAGGCAAAAGTTGGTGTTTTTTGTGTGTAAGAGCAGACCAGCAGCCGACAAAGCCAGCTTCCTGTGGACAGCAACTGTCCTGAGGGCCTGTTAGTCTCCTTCCAAGTGATTGGGATTTTGGAATTTTGTCTTCTAAACTTATCTATAAGCTTTACCACTTTATACCAACAAAAAATTGTCACTGCAGGGTCATCCTTCAGGAAAGAGGCTTGAGTATCTAATGACTCACACTTGGTCTCTGCCCCTGTTTCTTTCTTTCTTTCTTTTTTTTTTTTTTTTAATTTAATGCCCCTGTTTCTTAACACAGAGCCCCTAAACACTTTGTAATTTCTTAAGTGACGGGGGTGCTACAGCAACTTTTGTCCTAATATTTGGTTTTTGACCCCAGCTCCTGTTACAGAGCTCCTAGTACTTTGGAATGTCTGGGGTGACAGCCTTTGTTTTAATGATCTGACACTTTGTGGCTCCTACACTGTTGCAGCATGGAGGTCACCAGAAAGACTGAGCTATGATCAGAAGCCCCTCCCTCCCAACACCATCCTCCAGGGACAAAGGGGCTTGTGCTTGAGTTAATAGTCAATTGTGACTATGTGATGAAATCCCCATACAAATCCTTAAACTACATGGTCTGGAGAGCTTTGGGACTCATGGAGGATGGTGCACCCTAAATCCACAGGTACAGAAGGTGCCAAGCTTAGAAACCTTCCAGACCTTTCTCTACATATCTCTTCATCTGGCTGCCCATCTTTAACCTTTATAATAAACCAGTTAATGGAAATATTTCAGAATTTTATGAACTGTTTTAGCATAGTCCTGAATGGAGGAGGGGGCTGTATATACTCCCTACTTTGTAGCCAAGTTGGTCAGAAGGCTGGGTTCCCTGTGGACCCACTACTCATGGTTAGCATCTGAAGTGGAAGGGCAGGTTTGTGGCACCGAGTCCTCAGCCTTTGGTGTCTCTGTTAACTCAGGCAACTGGCATCAGAATTGAGTTAAATTATGATACGCTCAAATAGTGGTATCTGAGTTGCTGGAAAACTGGTTAGTATGAAAGGAAAAATCTGTACATTTTGTGTCAGAAGGACTATGAATGTAAAAATAGTGTTCCTTTATAGTGGGACCAAGGAAGACCAGCTTGGGGCAGAGGAGCATTTATGTGGTATATGATAATGGTAGTTGACAATCTCCAAATTTGGATTCCTTTTGGCTTATACACATACACTACAGAATCCAAGAATTTAAACATAATCTGAAAACAGGGAGACAAGAGACAAAGGTGCCTGCAGTAGAGAATGATGTACTTGTATTATTTTTTATCAGAAGCAGTGTGATCATAAAATAATGCTAGGGATCAAAAGTAATCTGGAAATTAGAAATGCTTTGCCATTATACATAGTTCCTAATAATTAACTCAACTGAACGATTCCAGACGCTTTGTTATGTGTAATTTCTCATATTTCAACCCCTACTTAACACAACCACCTCTTAACACCAGGCCCTGCAAAACTCAACAATCAAAACCATTCCAGGAGTAAGTTCATACTTCAGTACATACCATATCCTCCATGGACGTCTTTCATGCTTTGGTTCTCTGAAGCGTTTGACTGGAAGAAAAGACAGATATCAGCAGCTTTCTAAAGCAGCCACGTAAGGCAAAATACACATATAAGTTAAGTTATTGGTTTACTCACTGTTTATACTACTACTAAGTTATGATACTTTCTCTTTTAACATGTGACAATATAATATAAACCCAGTGAAGATCACAGAGGTTCTGTACTGCTGGTGACCATCGTGGGCTCTTCAAGAGTGGACACTTAGGAAGTATGACTCCTCACAGTATGGCAAAACTGTATTTTCTTCTTTATGACAAGGCTTGCTCAGATCATTACTGGAAACAACAAAGTAGAAAATTGCTGCTTCCAACTTTGGGACATACTCTCTCAGAGGACAAACCTACTTACTAGTTTACTTAATGCCATAGCAAGGCACCAAGGATACAAATGTAAAGTCAGCTACCTAGCAACTAGAGGGACAGACACATGTAGTGCAGGAAGTCCTAGAGAAAAGGCCTATCAGAGGCCAAGGACAGGAAGGGTGATATCAGGACAGGTTTTCCTGATGGAGATAGGCAAGCCCAGGCCTGAAGACTGGGTAAGAGTTTGTCAAATGGCCTGGAAATGGGAGGGAAGATACCTCTGCGCAGAGCCAACACCATAAGTTCATAGGTTCAAGGGCAAAGTGTGACTGTTTGCTTGGTATCATTTGGCTTCAATATAGCAGACAGCAAGGGAACCTGCTAAGGAAACCCCAAGTAACAAATCAAGGAGAGACCACATGAAACAGTGACACATGACAGTACTGAGTCAAGGGTCCTGGAACGACTCTTGTGGAAAAGGAAGACCTATGGAGGGGTTCTAAGCAGATTCAAAGACATGTTGGAATGGTGTTTTAGAAAAGCAGCTCAAAGACAGCAACAAATCAACCTCTCCAAACTTCGAAATCTGGACACTGGAATATAATAACTTGGGAAGAAAAGAAGGAGAGAGGATCTGAAGAGAAAACTGGGGCCCAAAGAGGAAGCAGAGATAGTCCTCAATGCAGAAAAAGGAGGTAGCAAACTACACTTTCTCCCTGGCCCCTGGCTTGAATCTACACAGACACAGAGAGGGTGGGTGACTCTAGAGGCCTCCAGGGAGACCACATTAGGGGAACGAGCAGTGGCTGCTGTGAGCTACAACACCTGGTGAGTGGTTCCAGTCCAAGCATCTGCCCTGTCCCCAGAGAGGATGCTTGGCCCAATGCACTTTAGGGAGGGGCCAACTGAACCTGGGACTGGAGCAGTAATGGACTGGTTTCATTCAGGGCTCCCAGTGACTGGGTGAGGGACAAATGTGGGAGACATCCAGGGTCAGGGAGCTAAAGTCAGGCCAGCAAAAGACCCCCAGAGTGCTGCAGGCAGAACAACTCAGGCCCCAATTTCACAACCAGAGGCCAGGATCAGCCTAAACTGCTTTGGAGGTAAAAGTAACGCAATTACACTCCACCCTATTCCTACTTCAGGCTGGCTGGGGTCCTCCAGCATGGATCTGGGCTCTGTCTGCCAGTGACAGCGGAGACATGCTCTGAGTTGGACACTACCATGAAACTACAGACCCCAGAAGATAACCACAGGCTTGAAATCACAGAGAAATCATTTTTTCCTTTTGCTTTTTTTTTTCTTGATTGGTTTTTCATAAGTGTGAACACACTGTTTTTTAGGGTTATAAAAAATTTCTTTTCTTTCTTATTTTTTCCTTCTTTTTCTCCTGTCTTCTTTACCAGTTTCCCAAGTAATTTTCCTTTGTCTTTAATTTTCCTTTGTTTTTAAGCCTTCTAATCACTTTTGCTTATTTATCTATTTTTTTCTCTTATCTCTTTTAAATTTTCTTCCTGAAGGATAAAACCACTCTTTTGAGGGGATATTTGTATATCTCCTCAATATTATACTGCATATAATTTTCTGATTTTAGATTTTGTTATATAACTATAAATCTTGCACCTATAGTTAGAGATGGAAAATTAACAGTTACCACAGTTTGTCATTTTCTATACTGCTTGATGATACTGTTATTAGTAACTGTACTACTTTAGCCAAAGTGACATAGTTTTTCTGATCAGCTGTTTTTCCTTATATGCCAATACTGAGATTGTCTGAGAGATCATAAAAAAATACCATAGTCTAGTATCAAAGAGCTTGGAGCTAGGCCAAATAGGCAGCAACTTCTCATCCCTAATAAACTGATGGGGAGGGATGTTGGCTCAGACTCAAAAATGAAAAGCCAGTTATAGTTATACCTAGAAGACATCTCAGAAAAGTAATCATTTCCTACTAGTCAAGAGGTCTCAATACTAGTAATAAATCTACATACCATAAGCAATTTACAATCATCAACACATAAAACAAATTTAAAAAATAGAAAATGAGAAAACATGGAAACAAGATGCAACCTTAGACCTCCTGCTCGCCTAAGGCAAATTCAGGTGTTACTGAAGTGACTCAAAGACAAACCCTTAGCCAACCTTCACAGAACAAGGAAAGAAAAAACCCAAACCCATGCAATTAGGAATGAAAAGGGAGAAATCACAGTGGATCCTGCAGAAATCCTAAAGATCCCTAGTACTACTTTAAGAACCTGTACTCTAATAAGATGGAAAACACCAAAGAAATGGAGCGATTCCTAGATACATATGAATTACCAAGGCTGAATCAAGGGTACAAAAATTCTAAATAGATAAGAAGCAAGCCCTCCCTGCAAGTTGGTGCTATGTGTGGCCAGCCTTTTCCTGTGAGTCAGGGCCATTTGCGGACTGTCGGGGAAGAGAACAAGAAGGCACCAAGAAGCAAGCCCTCCCTGTGAGCTGGCACCATGCATGGGCCGCTGGAGGGAGAACCAGATGCTAGTCCCTTCTGCTGTGCAGGCTGAAAGACAAGAAGAGCCACAACCCCATCCCTGCCCTAAGTGAGAAACACAGGCTGTGAAGATAGCTGTTGAGGTAAAATACAATTTAATGCTGGTAGTGCTTAGTTTTTCACTGACTTTGCAGATCTAAAGCTGGTAGTCTGATCATCTATTCAGAGGATAACAATACACAATGCAGCATGTATGGGGGATCTCCTTCTGAAGCTGGTAGCCATTGTTAATTCCCTATTATCTTGTTTTGAAGTCCTGTATCATTTTTACTGTTTTGTTGTGTTGGGCTTTATTCTGTTTTGTCTTGCTTGATTTCATTATATCCAATGGCACAGGCAGCTATTTGAAAGATAACAAGACATATTATGGTGGCCATTTTGGATTTACTACTATCTTGTTTTGAAGTCTTTACTGCATTGTTTTGAAGTCTTTACTGCATTTATTGGTTCTACCCTATTCTGTTTGATTTTTACTATGCCAGAAGGAATGAGCAGTTATTTTAAAGACAACAAGAGGCATTATGGTAACTACTATTGATATCCTATTATCTTGTTTCAAAGTCCTGTATCATTTATATTGGTTTGTTTTGATTTGCTTTATTCTGTTATTTTGCTTGGTTATATTCTCTTTAAAATAAAAATTAAAAAATAACCCAGTATCAGTCAATGAAATTAAAGAAGTAACTAAAAAAACTACCAAAAAAAAAAAAAAGCACAGGTAATGATAGTTCATTCCTGAATTCTACAAGGAATTTAGAAAAGATCTAATGTCACTACTCCTCAAACTCTTTAATGAAACTGAATAGGAAGCAATACTCCCAAACAAACTCCTGGAAGTAACCTGATACCAAACCAGAATTCTCTTGAACTACAGGGCAATCTCCGTAACATACATGGACACAAAAATTCTTAGTAAAATACTGGCTAACAGGATGCAGCAAATCATCAAGTAGATTATATATCATAAGCAAGTAGGATTCATTCTGGGATGCAGGGATGGTTCAACATATACAAATCTACTAATACAATATGCCGTATCAACAGAGCCCAGGACAAAAACCACATGATCATCTCAATAGATGCATAAAAAAATTTTTTGACAAGGTCCAACATCCATTCATGATAAAAACCCTACAGAAAATTACAATAGAAGATCTTTATCTCAATCTGATAAAGGCCATCTGTGACAAAGCAATAGCCCACATCATACTAAATGGACAAAAACTGAAAGTTTTCACTCTAAAATTAGGAGCAAGACAAGGATCCCCACTGTCACCACTACCACGCAATACAGTTCTGGAAACACTAGCCAGAGAAATCGGACAAGAGAAAGAAACAAAAGGAGTAAGAACAGCGGTGGGGATTTAGCTTAGCGGCATAAGCACCTCCTGGCAAGCACAAGCTTGTGAATTTGATCCCTGGTACCAAAATAAATTAAATAAATAAATAGGGAATAAGGATAGGAAAGGATGAAGTTGAATTATCATTATTTGCGGATGACATGATATTCTACATAGAAGACCTCTAAAACTTCACCAAGACTCCTAGAATTAACCAAATTCATTAGTGTAGCGGGATACAAAGTCAACACTCAAAATTCATTAGTGTAGCAGGATACAAAGTCAACACTCAAAATTCATTAGTGTAGCAGTATACAAAGTCAACACTCAAAAATCAATAATATTTCTGTACAGAAATAACAAACTCACTGAAAGCAAAATTAAGGAAACAACACATTTCACAATAGTATCCCCCCCCCAAAAAAAGAAAGAAAGAAATAGTGATCAATCTACCAAAGGAAATAAAAGACTTTTATCCTGAGAGCTACAGTGCTCTGAAAAAAGAGATGGAAGAGGATATCAGAAAACAGAAAGATATCCCTTGTTCTTGAGTAAAATATCTTGGATAGGCAGAACCAATACAGTGAAAATGACTCTACTTCCAAACTGTTATACAGATTTAATATAATCCTGATCAAAATACCAGTAGCATACCTCACAGAACTAAAGAATACAATCCTAAAATTCATTTGGAACCAGAAGATGAATAGCAAAAATAATTCTGGGTAATAAGAGCAAGGTAGGGGGCATGATAAGCCCCCACTTCAAATCATATTACAAAGCTACTATGATAAAAATAGCATGGCACTGGCAAAACAAACAAGCTCAAAGGTCAATGTAACAGATTAGAAAATGCAGAAACAACTCTGAACACAATCAGCCACCTTATCTTTGACAAAGGAGACACATACCTTTGTCAGAAAGATAGCCTCTTTAATAAATGGTGCTGGGGCTGGGGATTTAGCTCAGCAGTGTAAGTACCTGCTTGGCAAGTGTGATATCATGAATTGGATCCCTGGTACCCAAAAATAAATAAATAAATAAATAATGCTGGAAAAACTGGCTTTCTACATGCCAATGATTAAACCCAGACTTATATCTGTCACCATGCACTAAACTAAAATCAAAATGGATCAAAGATCTAAGTGCTAAAACAGAAATAATTTGCTGAAAGACAGGATGGGTAAAACTTCAAAACATATGTGTAGACAAAGACTTTATAAACAAGGAAATATTACAAAAACTCAACAACTGGGATCTCATCTTATTAAATAGCTTTTGCACAGCAAAAGAAATCCACCAACAGAATGAAGGGTCAAGCCACTGAATGAGAAAAATTTGTTACCAGCTATGCCTCAGACAAAGGTCTAACACATAGAATATATAAAGAACTCAAAAAAAAGTAGATCCCTCCCAAATTTAAAGACCTAGCCCAAAAATGGACATCTGCAATGAATAGACAATTTTCAGACGAAGTACAAACAGCAAATAAATACATGAAAAAATGTTCAACATCACTAGTCATTTGATAAATGCAAATTAAAACAATGCTGAGATTCCAGCAAGACTGGCTAGCATTAAGAAATCAACCAATAACAAATGCTGGTGAGGCTGTGGGGGGAAAGGAACCCTCTTACATTGTTGGTGTGAGTGTAGACTGGTGCAACCACTGTGGAAATCGGTATGGAGATTCCTCAACAAACTAAAACTACTGGGCATGGTGGCACATGCCTATAATCCCAGCACTTGGGAGGCTGAGGTAGGAGGATTGTTGTGAGTTCAAGGCTAGTTTGAATTACATAGTGAGACCCTATCTAAATGCCATGTCCCTAAAAAAACTAACTAAAACTAAACGTTCCATTTGACTCATCTATTCTTCTTGGTATCTTCCTGAAGTTAAAAGCATCATATCATAGTGATATATGAACAACTACGTTTATAGCAGCACAATTTGTAATAGCTAAATCTTGAAAACAGCCTAGATGATCATCAACAGATGACTGGATAAACAAAAATATTTTTTTTTAATATACAACGGATTACTACTCTGTCACAAAGAAGGATAAACTCAAGACTAAAGGTGAATGGATGAGCCTTGAGAACATACTTTTAAGTGAAATAAGTCAAGCACACGTGTTTATCACATAGTTTCTCTTCTGTAGAACCCCAAGGACCAAAATGGATAACAGATACTGGGAAGTAGGAAAAAAGTGTTCAAATGGGGAGAATAAGGGAGAGGGAAGGAGAAGGGGAAAGGGAAGGAAGGGAAAAGGAAAAAAGGAAAATTTTTGTAAATAAGGAGGGGAAAAAGAGTTGAAGGGAGAGCAGGGGAATGGGGAAAAAAGGATCAAGATATAGTACATACAGTTACAAACTCCCTGTGATGAATGTGAATGCTATACATACTAAAAGTATACCAATAAAATTAATTTTAAAAAGAAAAGAAGCTCTGTTAACTGTGTAGATAGGTTTCTGGGGGCTGTAGGAACTGAGGAAAGATGTTGGTTGTGGTCACAGTACTAGGTATCAATGCTTTAGGTACAGAAGAGTCAGCAGGAATAGGGTGTTCATTGAGCAACAGCCTGCTCAACCTGGCAAAGGATTCAGAAGACTTGCACTTCCACCCTGGGTGGTCTTCAGGGACAACTGTCTGAACCAGAGGAAATGAAAAGCTTCAAGGCTTCATGTTTACCACTGAAGATCTCAGTGAGCATTTCTACAAAGATTCTGCCTATTATCGGGTCCTGACCTAGATCTCCGATCTCCCAAATGAGTGTACAGTGGAGGTTTAAATAAAATGAGACAAGTGTTATGATTTTAGGGCTCCAGGAGGGTCAAAACCCTTTAGCTGAGCTCGAGACTCTGAGGACTAAGACAAAGACTTCTCTGGACCATCCACTTTATTAGGTCCAAAAACAAGGGGCAGGGAAACTGAGGAAAGTGCAGGCAATGAGCAGGACCTTGGGAGTCACGTCAAGGACATCTCCAAGTAAGGAATCAAGTCAACTCAGTAGAACTGTCTTATCATGAAGACATGGTAAAAGTGAGACAGTAGGAGTAATTCCTGCAGCTGCAGTCTTTACTTAATTGATGTTTGAGCCAAGTGTCTGCAGCTGTGGCCTTATCTTGCCCTTTGAGGTATCTCTGGCCTCACAGGCCACTATAGGCCTCAGCCTATAGTGATTCATAGAGGTTTTCTTACTATCAATCAAGTCCCATCACCAGACAAGGGGCCGAGGCCTAGGACCCGGACTCACAGATAAACACAGAAAGCCAATTAGTTAATTTTAAATCCTACTCAGAGATGCTTTGTAGTGGTCTCCAATAGCCTACTAAAACAAACACCAAAAGTACTGCTCATGATGTTTTCCAACACAAAAGTACCAAGAGAAAAACACACTAGCACCAGCCCATGAAAGATGCCTTGTTATAACTGCCAGTAGGCGAGAACCAACTTCTGTCAGTCTTGAGTCTCCAATGAGGCTGCAAGAGGAGAAGGGTGACAGAGAGAGAGAATAGCATCCAAATCAGTGAAACTTACTGTGAATGGGCGGTCCACAATTGGCAAAGCAAGAACTACCTGTACAAAGAATTGAAATAACAAGTCTGGTATTTAGAGTCATGTTGATACAGCAAGACCAAAACACATGTGGAATTCCAGAGTTCTGTCATCTTAACACAGAACAGATCCAAAGCCTCAGCAATGCCAAAGAATCTGGAGTAAAGGCCAAGAGGTTCTGCTTGCCTGAATGGCTGTGAAAAGCAGAAGGCTCCATCCCACAATAACACCAAGTCTGACCGAGGGGCTGGGAGACTCAGGACAAAATGAAATCGGGAAAAGCCACCAGCCAAGGCCACAGCCACTTCATGTGCATTCGACTGTCTACCTCAGCAGACTATCTCCATCCATACAAAATAAAGAATGTCAAACATAAATAAGGAGATGTTCACATTCCTAGGAGATATATGCTGAAGTATCGGTCTGTATCTGGTCTCTGGTAGTTAAGGGAGAAATTATATATTATGTACATTAAATATATTATAAATGGCATAATTATGCTATAAATTATAAATACATAATAAATCTATTGGTGTTATACTATATTAACATGACCTTGTATACACATATGAGAAACAAATGTGGTCCTATGAGCTGAATTTTGTGTCTTCTCTCCCCTCTAATTCATATGCTGAAGCCCTAACCTCCACTACCCCAGAGTACCACTATATTTGCAAATGAGACCTTTGAAGAAGTAATAAAGGTTCAATGAGGCCCTGTAGGTGGGCCCCAAACTAATATGATTGGTTAGAAAGAGATTAGAACACAGATGTATGAATACATGAAGAAAAGACCATGTGAAGACACACTGAGAATGTGGCTGTTGGTGGCCCAGGAGAGAGGCTTTGAAAGAAACCAGTCCTGCCAATTCACACCTTTCTCTGAGGCTTTCAGTCTCCAGAACTATGAGAAAAACATGTCTATTGCTTAAGCCACCCAGGCTATGATACTTTATGGCAGCCTAAGCAAACTAATTAATGTGACAACACAATAACTAGTGGACCAGGAGAGAATACTGGGGCATTTATTACTCTTAGACTTCTCTGTAGGTTTAATATTTTTCCAAATACAAAGTTGGAGAGAAAACATGCTCCAGAGGAATGAACTAATACAACCATTTAAAGGTCAATTTGGTAATGTCTTTTAAAATTTTAAAGGTATGCATTCTACCAGTATTATCAAGATGTAGTGGGACATTATTATAATATGTCACAAGAAAAATCTAGAAAGAACCGACTTTAAATAAATGTCAATATAGGGGGGCTGGGGATTTAGCTCAGCGGCATAAGTGCCTGCCTTGCAAGCAGGCGGTTGTGAATTCGATCCCTTATACCGATAAGAGATAAATAAATAAATAAATAAATGTCAATATAGGCTTAAGTGTACATGTATCATTATGCATACACAAAAGCAATATTCACCAATGAGGCAGACTTAGATGGATTAATATGGAAAGACATGATTTTGTTCACATCCATTTTAACGGGTATATATTTATGCTGGTATAATCCATATTCTCTTTCCATGAGAATACATAAATGATTAGGAACAGGAGCTATCTCTGATGAAATGAATTATGGGTCAGGGAAGCAGAATGTTTTTTAAATTTTTTTGAGGTGCTCAAAATCTAATTCAAACCCAAGGCCTCTTGCATGGTAGGGCAAGTGCTCTACCACTGAGCTATACTCCTAGCCTGAAAGTAGACTTTATTTAGCACTCTGGATGGTTTAAACATTCTTTCATATTTTCATAGCGTGCTTTTATTTAAAAAAACTGAAAAAAGACAAACTTCTCAAGAGACCTGTGCTACTGCAGCAAAGTACAGTAACACTGGTGGGAGAGCCAGTGTGATTCACAAGTGGGATTTTGGCCAAGAAATGGAAAGGAACAGTGTGTGCACATGGGTTGATGCCCTGGGGGCTGCTACATATGGAATTCAGACTGTAATCAGGGATTCAGGAACTTCTGAAAAGCAGAAGTGTGGCCTCTGCCTTTTCCTCTCTTACCTCCTTTCCTTGGAATGTTCTGTAGTAGAAAAATCTTTAATTAAAAGAAGAGAGAGAGAACTCTCTAGATGTAATTTGGTAAGGGAGGAAAATCAAATCAGGAAAATTGTTCATCCAGCCTATTGTGTCTTATGGAGGGACCTGTCATTCAGCAGGGGAGATAAACACACATCCTTCCCTTCTTTATAATGGGAGGGGTGCTGTGTGTGGGGAGTGAAATACGGGACACACAACACAAGTAGAGGTGAACTCTGCAGCAAAGAGAGAGGGAGTCTGGTAGGGTGTGAGCACTATGCAAAGAGGTGGGGCGGGGTAGGTGGAGCCTGAAACCCAGGAAGATGCAGGATATTCAATAGGCTTCTGCCTTGGAGTCTGTGGTAAGCAAGGGCTGCCCTTCCACCTTCTTTATACCTGGTGGGCTGTGGCTGAGGCCAACAAGGCTCACTGCACTGCAGTTTTGAGAGCAGCCTTAAGGAGGTGATATAGGAGAAAGAAGATCCCTTAGAGATCATGACAATGACACAGGGCCAAAAGGCAGTAGTATGACTTGTTGCCACCGAAGGTGTGGGGAGATCAGATTCAGGCTGTTTCTTAAATGCTGAGCTCACACAGTGACTACAGGGCAGGAGAGAAACAGAACAGTGGAGAGGTCACCGGCTCCTCCCTCAGAAGTCGCCACCAAGGTTCAGACAGGCTGAGCCAAATATGTCCTGGTCTCAGGCAGAGCCCCAGGACTTTCAGCCTTTCCTATATACTGGTACTCCTTCAGGATGGAGAAGTCATTCAGATGGAGCCAGGAGGCTTAGCAAAGTGCAATACACCCACACATCCCTGCAGCAAAGATGGGCTGAGGGCAGGCCAGGCTCCCCACACCACAGCTGGAATCAAAGGCCTGTGGAGCCCAAAAGGACTTTTCCAGAGAAGAAGGAGAACAGGTGAGCCGGACACTGGAAGGTTTTGCTGGCAGGTAGCACTCAGGGGTACCCACCTCCCACATAATGGCTCTTCCCATCCCTTCAGTGAAGCCTGAGTCAACAGCATCCAGGCCACGGTGGGCTCTTAGCAGGCTCTTAGACTGTACCCGTCCTAGAGACAGGCAGAGTCCCACTATTCCTCAAGAGGAGGCATGGTCAAGTGACTCTGAGACAAGTAGTTCTGAATCCAACCTCTGCTGCTAACATGCTATTAAATTTGTGCCAGAAAAGAGGAGAGGCACTTCTAGAACCTACAGGTTAGGAAAGCAATCCTGCTGTCCTTACGCTGCACCTTCTCTTCCTTGTCCTACTGGTATCTACTCTTCACAGTCCTGGGCTGAACCGTCCTTATCCTGGTCATAGAAACCTATGGTCTGTTGGCTAGAATGTGACCTCTCCATACCATCTCCTTCCTTCCCTCCCTTCCTCCAGGCAGCTCAGGAGCCAAATCCTAACAGGACTTTGCAACTCACCTCTCCCTGGCCATCCTCCCAATCTCTATGGTTCTTTTTCCTCTTGACTCTTGGGAAGAAGCTGCCCTCCCAGGGGTTCTATGCCAAGGGATTGCCAGCCTCCAACCCATATCCAAGTCTTCCAGTGGTGCCCCTGCTGGAAGGTGGCCCGTGTGCTGGCCCCTCACAGTCACACTGTCTCCTACCTGTCCTGCCTGTCCTGCCCAGCTTGGTCATTTCTCCACAGCATAGAAATATACTGCCTCTGGGGCTCTTTCTTTCCTCCCACTCAACTGCCAACTTTCTCTGCCAATGCTGCAATGGGAATCTTCTGTACATATTCTTTTCCTCATTTCTACTACCCAACTGGTCCAGGCACTCATGATTGCATTCCTATTCTTATGTCTTCCATTGCCTTTCCTATCTACCAATCCCCCCCTACACTGAGCGCTCGCTCTGTGCTGGAGATGGAAGGGGATGGACAGTATAATAAAGGTCCTTGGCCTCAAGGACCTTTCAGTCTTGTTATACCAGCACACATCTAATTGCCTAAAACAACCTCCATTTTCTCTAATCTTATTTTGAATTAAAATATATTTTTTTGGAAAAGATGAATATATAGAAATTTATAAAATTCAGAGAACATTTTATCTTTTAAGAGTACATTTTTTAGTAATGTTTGTATGGTATTATTTTTTTCAATTTCTTTTCCTTCAACTTTAAGGTTAGTCTACTGTAAGCAGCAAATAGATGAGTTTTCCTCCTACACTCTAGTTGATGATTTTAGTGGACTGAATAGTGGTCTCTCCCAGGCAGCCTCCCTTCCACTGTTCTGCAGGGAAGCAATTCAATCAACCACTGCCTCCTCTCAACACTGAGGGAAGTGACTGATTCATGATACCTTACATACTTAAAGTTTGAATAGTGGAAATGTGGGTATCAAATAAGAGTGATAGAGTGGGCGTGGTGGTGCACGCCTGTAATCCAGCTTTCAGGAGGCTGAGACAGGAGGATCACTGCAAATTCAAGACCAGCCTGGGCTATAAAGTGAGCTCAAGGCCAGCCTGCACTGCATAGGGAGACTCTGTCTCAAAAAGACCAAAAACATGGGCTGGGGTTTAGCTCAGTGGTGTAAGTGCCTGCCTGGCAAGCACGAGGTCATGAGTTCAATTCTCAGCACCAAAACAACAAATAAAAAACAAAAAAACCCCGTCAAACAAACAAACACACAAATAAGAGTGACCAAGAAGCTACCTATCCTTGAAGAGGCCAGTTTAGGCAACATAATCCTGTCTTGAAAAAAATAAATACAACAAATCAAATACAAACAACTGCCAAGAGTCATACCATATAGATGAATATCCACATGGCTGTCCTGTGGCAAATGGTCCATGACTCACATTCTCAGCAGAAGGAGGCTGAGCTTGTGGTGTGCGGCAACAGGGAGAGAACCAGTCCAGATTTGCTCACAACCATCAATAGCACTTTGTCTGAATGGAAACACCTGTGGAGAACTGCAGACCTGGCAGCACTGAGCCAAGTCAGCTGGCACAGACCTCAGGGAGTAAACTCACTCCTCCTGCCCCACCACTGGTCTTTTCCTAGACAGTGTCAAATGCCCCTTTTAAGTGTTCTTTTACTCTAAGTGCCATGCTCAAAGCCACACTGTTTTGTCTAAGATGGGATACTGTTTTTGCCTCCACATGGCTGTCACTGTTGTCTCATTAAAATTTATTAAAATTATGTTGCCTCCATGTCACTTAAAAATCTGATGACACACAAATTGTATCAAGCATATTTAAAATCTGCACATTTTACTTCATGTATATGATACCTCCAGTGAACTGAAACACACAACTTGAAGCCTTCCCATACCTTTTCATGGCATTTAGGATAAAAGACAGATTCTTTCTCTGGTCAAGGTATCACATTACAGAGGCCGTGTTGCTCCTCTTCCTGAGCCCCACTCACGCCCATCACATGGGCTCTCTCTGCACTGCACATCCTGCACTCCACCTCCTGTTCACAATACTCTTCTCCCAGATCACCAAGTCCCTTGCTCCCCTTCATGTCCTGTTGTGGCTCTCAGCTCACCTCTTGTGATCATGTCATCAGCAGTTGTGCATCTTGCCCTGTTCCTCAACATCAGTTCTCTCTTGTATTCCCTCCACACACTCATCTCAGAAAGTCACATGCGCTTTCTTGACTACCATCTGTTCACTAATAGAGGAAGCTCAGCAGGGCCGGGCTCTTCTATTCTGTTTACCTCTGTACTCCTGGCATCCAGAGGAAGTCCAACTCCTAAAATGCAGTGTTGAGTGAACACAAGAATTCATTCATTCCATCATGTAAGCCCTGTTTATTGAGGACTGTGCAGGTATTTATTCTCACTGAGTTTCATGAATTTTCATGATGAGGTCTTCCAGAGCTTAGTTTATAAACCACAAACCCTGTAACAGAACTAAAATTGCTTTGGTCTTGGGCAAGGGAAGGTAGCAAAACTGCCAAAGTACAACTACCCTCAACTCTTTCTCCTAGCTAAGGCAAGGAAGGATGGACTACTTGTCAAGGTCTCCTTCACCAAATTTGGCCTTAGCTGCCTGGACCTTGGTTTGTAAGCAATCTAAGGACTCATGAACATTTTTTTAAAAAATTTTATTTAAAGAGGGGGGGGAAGCAAAACAGAAAAAAGGGTAGAAACAATACAGAATTTCAAAAAAATAACAAACAGTAAGAAATCACTATTTGATACATTACATATTGTCTTCTTGGATATAGTTGTTCAAGTTACAAAATTAAAGCATACAAAGTGGACATTCAAACAGTGAGGCTGCAAACAGTTCTGTTCACCATTCCAACAAAAACTTAGTAACATGGTTATCAATCCTACGCCCTACCCTTAAGTATACATACAGTTATCTCTTTTAGAGCACTTTCTTTTCCTCCTCTTGCTTTTTTAAAAAAAAATTTTTTTTATTTAAAGAAAAAGTTTTGAAACAGAAAGAGGGTAGAAACAATACAAAATCTCAAAAACAAAACAAAACAAAAACAAAAATAGTAACCAGTAAAAAATCACTAGTTGATAATTACATACTTTCCTCTTAGATGCAGTTGTTCAAGTTACAAAAGTAAAGTCCACAAAGTGGACATCCAAACAGTGAGACTGCAGTCAGTTTTGCTCATCCATCCAACTAAAACTTTAGCAACATGGTTATTAATTCCACACACTCAAACATACATGCA
>PVLA01004319.1:39627-91992 GCA_004027455.1 Hydrochoerus hydrochaeris | reverse complement strand
CACTCTCTTTTCCTTTTTTTTCTTTACAATAACTATAACCCATTCTCGTAAACTACTTAGAAGTTCTACACATGGATAAGTCTCTACACATATACCTAGCCTTTCTGTATTAGAGGGAGAAACAAATCAAAACAAGTCAGCAATACAAATTCCTAGAGAAGCATGAAATGAAAAGAACATACAAAAACACAATACTAGGTGATCTACGGTAGTCACTATGATGTCTGTTATTTTCAATAAAATTGTCTATATCATCAAATATAATATAAACTTAGCATTGCTTTACATTATTAATAAAATCTAAACATTGGAGACATTATAGAACTTCAAAGGCAGATAACAATCAAACCAGAATGGTTATCCTATTGAGTCCTGTCATCTTTAGAGTAGTTGCCCCTACTCTCAGACTCGACACTCTCAAGCATACCAGATTCAAATAAAATCAGTGAAGATAAAACAGTGGTATAACCAATCTTTTCTGACTTATCTCTGCCATGCTATTTTTCTGTTGTTATTTGTTTACTTTTCTCCTTCATTCCATTGTCTGCCCCTTTCTTTGAGGCCTTTCTGCCATTATTCCTGGAACCCTGGTGATTTTCTTCTCTCTCTCTAAATGTCCTTCAGCATTCTTTGCAGGGTTGGATTGGTGGTCACAAACTCCCACAGTTCCTCTTTGTCGTGGAAATATCTTGTTTCTCCATTAATTTTGAGAGACAGTTTTGCAGGGTACATCAATCTGGGTTGGAGGTTATTTTCTTTCAGGGCTTGGAATATTTCGCTCCAAGCTCTTCTTGATTTGATAGTTTGCATCGAGAAGTCCACTGTGATTTTGATGAGTTTTCCTTTATAGGTAATCTGTTTCTTTTCTCTGATCGCTTTTAATATTCTGTTCTTGTGATGGATTTCTGGGATCCTGATTATTATATGTCTGGGTGTAGATCTGTTTGGGTTGTAGCTGGCTGGAGTTTTATATGCCTCATTTATCTGAACTTCACTTCCGTTACCTATGTTTGGGAAGTTTTCCTTAATTATTTCTGTGAATAGACTTTTTATTTCATTTGTATTTGTTGCTGCATCTTCATTCACATATTTTATTCTTAGGTTATAACTCCTCTTGTCATCTTCTAGCCTTTGTATCATTGCTTCCTGGCTCCTTGTTATTTTTAAGAGATCCTTTGTTTCACGATCATACTTTGCAAATCTATCTTCAGGTTGTGAAAGTTTGTCTTTAGTTTCTGTTAAAAGATTTTGCCAGGTTTCAATGGAGTTTTTAATTTCCTGATATTCTCTTTGGATCTGTTTCATATATTCTAGATTTTGTTTATGTTCTTTATCAAAGGCCTCTTTCCTTTCTCTGGGTTCCTCTATTCTTTCATTTGTGTCTATTTGAGGATTACCCAGGACTTCTTTTATTAATCTTCTTATATCTTGCTTCACCTGAGTTAAAATTTCAGATTTAAATTCGACGATGAGGTCACGGATGTATTTCTTTATTTCTGATGAGGCTGTCTCTGACATTACAGGTTTGTTGCTCTCAACCTCCTCTGCATTTACCTCTGTTAGACTCACTTTCCCTGGTTCTGCAGTTGGGGACCTTTTGCTCTTTCTCTGTCTTGTCATGTTTTCGGCCCCCTTCAGACAGGTGGGTGGTGGAAGTCCCTGGACCTTTCGTATTGCTTACCCAAATCTAATCTGATACTGATGGGTTCAGCCCCTGGCAAGCGCTGCCAGGCTCAGAGTGTCCGGCCCAACTCAGCCATGGAGAAGCCTCCCTTCAATACTCATGAACATTTTTTGGTAAGGACTTCACATTTTCTGGACCAGATGAAGCCCAGGTTCTAAGTCTGCCAGCTTTAACCCTCCTATATGGAGGTTCAGCCAAAGGCTGAGAGAAATGACGATACTCTTCCACCCCTGCCAAATGCTGAACTGTCTAGCAAATGGATATGCTTCATCTTCTGGACACCGTTCTCCTTGAAGATACTGCCTCCCTAGGGCACAGGGCTGTGATGCCACCTGCTAAAGATAACGATCTTAGTGGGAGTATGGGGGCATTATCATTGTGCATCCCACATGGGATTCTGTTTGACAGAAATATGAGTGGCTGATAAACACACATAAAGATATGAAACCATGATCATATTGCTTTTTAAAATGCAAACTAGAAATTATCTTTACCCAGATTAGCAAAAGTTAAAACATTTGCTGAATGTACTAAATTAAAATCAAAATGTGTTGAAGATCTAAATATCAAAACAAATCATGAAGTCTGCTGGATGATAAAATAGGTAGAACTCTTAAAGACTCTGGTATAGGCAAAGACTTTCTGAACAAAATCCTGATTGCACAGGAAATAGCACAAAGAATCAACAACAGGCAACTCATCTTATTCAAAGGTTTGGACAGCAAGAAAAACCACCAACAGTGAAGAGACAACCAACAATGTGGGAAAATATTTTGGCCAGCTGTTCCTCAAAGGATTACTATCTAGAACGTATAAAGAACTCAAAACAACATAACAAAAAAATAAAAAACCAAAACTCAGACTTCCAAAGTTTAAAGACCCAATCCAAAAATGGACATGTGAGATGAATATACACTTCTCAGATGAAGAAGTACACACACAGAAGCCCCAAGTATAGAGAGCAAATAAATATATGAAAAAATGTTCAACATCATTGGTCATTCCTGAGATAAAAATTAAAACAATGCTGAAATTCTGTCTCATCACAGAAAGAATGGCTATTACTAAGAAATCAACCAATAACAAATGTTGGTGGGGCTAAGGGGAAAAAGGAACCCTTCTCCACTGTTGGTGGGAGTGTAGACTGGTGCAACCACTGTGGAAATCAGTGTGAAGAGTTCTCAGAAAACTAGACCTAGTTCCATATGACCCAGTTATTCCTCTTTCTGGAATCTTCCCAAAAGAAAAGCATCATATCACAGTGATATATGCACACCCATACTTATGGCAGTACAGCTGGTAATAGCCAAAAGTTGGAATTGGCCCAAGTGCCTATCAACTGGTGAATGGATAAAGATGTAATTGAATATTACTCTTCCATAAAGAAGGATAAGCTTGAGACATTCCTAGATTAAGAGATGCATCTTGAGAATATACTCTTAAGTGACATAAATCAGACAAACGTGTAAATACTATATTGTTTCTCTGGTGTGAGAAACTGACAGTGTAAATAAGGACCAGAGTGTATAATATATAGTGTGAAATAAGAAAAATGTCCAAGTGGGGGAGGGGAAACAAAAGGAGGGGAGGAAAAACAAGGTGAAAAAATAAAACTTTTGGTGAGGGTACTGGGAAACAAGTACTTTCAAGCTGCTGATACAAAAGAAAACTGTAGACCTCCTTGGTAAATGTGGGGAAGTGGATATAACTACACTGTTGTCAGGGTGGCCTCAGTGGTCTGAGCTTTCTAGGAACAAGAGATGCCATAGGTAGAGTGTCTGATGCTGCTCTGAGGCTGGAGGTGGGGGTGGGAGGTGAAAGACACAGAGTGTGATCCAAGGACTACGAAGAGCTGGAGAAGTGTAAATGCTTTCTAACAAGGGCCTGACAATTCGTGCATGGACAGAAGCCCCAAGTACAAACTCAAATGGGCTGCCCTATAAAAATCCTATGTCTCTGGGCAGCTGAGGAAGCTCTAGTGCAGGAAACTCACAGAGATAAGTGGCATTTGACCCTGCTTTGTCATCATGGCACTGCTATCCCATATTCCAGAGACAAAGAAATTCAGGAATTTCATTTACTTATGATGGAGGGGATGGTGTTCTCTCGGATCACATGAGAAGTTGAAGCAGATACTTTTGCAATGCCTATCAGGATTTTATTTTTATTTTGTTTATTTTCTCAAAGATAGATAGGGTTATGTTGCCCAAGCTGGGCTCTAACTCTTGGCCCCAAGTCATCCTCTTGGCTTAGCTCCCTGAGCACTTGATAATTATGTATCATCATCCCAGCTCCCCACTATGACTGTAAGTGGCCATACCCTATGACCCAGAAACTGCTTCTAGGATTTTCTTCTATTGTTACACTTGCACAAATACCCACAAGTTTATATGTAGAAGTGTCCTCTGCAGCACTGTTTATTATAAATAGCTAGCTAAATGCCCAACAGGGAAGGAGTTCTCATACACTGTCATACAAATGGAAGCCAACTGTTGAAAAGTAAGGGTGAGACAGTACACATACAGTGGCAAGCCTGCTGATATATAAATTATATTTCAATAGAGCTATTTAAAAAGTGAGGTAGCACAGTGGGCCATGGTGGTACACACCTGTAATCCCAGCATGTGGGAAGCTGAAGACTGCTGTGAGTTTAAGGCCAGCCTGGGCTACATATTGAGTTTAAGGTCAGCCTAAATTACATAGCAAGACCCTGTTTCAAAAAAAGAAAAGTGAGATATTACTAGAGACAGATCTATTTGCATTGAAATGGCAAAATTATATTAAATGGTGACAAAAAATAAGTCACTGATCCCCTGGAGGCTGAAGCAGAAAGATCACTACAAGTTCAAGGCCAGCCTGCCTCAAAAAACAACCCCCCCCACAAAACATATATCTGTCTATCTCACCTGAACAGTAAATGTATATTATTTTTATTAATGTGCTCTATTTTTATTAAAAATACATATACATACAAAAGTTTGGAGGCATATACAATAGACAAGTTAGTCTCTGGAGCATGGAGTTACAGTGAACTTTCACATTTTATGCTACCTATTTTCATAATGTTCTGGTTGTCTACAGTGAATATGTATTACTTTTGTAGTAAAAATAAATACAGGCCTCTGCTGCTAAAACTAGTAATTTAAAAACTATTACATTACAATTTTGCACATTAGGCAATTAGTAGCCTTCCTTAAACCCAACTCACCCTCAAAATTTCTCCCTTAGAGAAGAGCAGTCAGCAGGTAGAACTCACTCGAGATGGAGAATAGGTCTTTGGGTCCAAGCTCAGTACCCACTGAGGTGGGCCAGGATCAGTGCTGCAGTGACCCTGTGTACACTGCCAGACCAGGGCTCTCTTACTCTATGCCAACAGGCACAAATTAAAGTGTTCATTGTATGTATGTTTCTTCTTCTTTTTTTTTTTTTTAGGATTCCCTGGTTTTACTGCCTTTCAAAAATTAGTCAACTAACAATCAATCCTGATTATGTTGGATAAGAGACCTTTGACTATAAAAGGTTTTCTTTAAAAATTATAAAGCTGACCTTCATGGCAACCTCATAGCTCACCAAGCTTTTAGAAAAAGGCAGATGCTAGAGTCTGAGTTTCTCTGAGGTAACATGGACAACCCAGCCAACCCTACCACAAGAGGGTGAATCTTCAACTCAAGTAGGGCAAACACTTGTCTGCTTCCTGCTTAGGAGAGGCCCCAGTGAACTATTAAATCATAAAGAATTGTAAGTCATAGCTGGATTTTGTTCTAGGAAGAACTTCAGTTGCTTTCATGGTCCAAACTCTGCACAGGGAACACAGCACGTAATAGGCAAAATACCTGTGATGTTTTGTTCCTTGAACCCTGAAGGAGAGGATGACATATCTCGGGGTCCACCTGCCAAGAGTGAAGCACAGAAGCTAAAGGACTTGCTGAGGATTTAGCTCAGCATCATAAGCACCTGCCTGGCAAGTACAAGGTTGTAAGTTCAATTCCTTGTACAAAAAAAAAAAAAAGAAAGAAAGAAAGAAAGAAAAGAAAAGAAAAGAAAAGAAAAGAAAAAGAAAAAGAAAAATATACAAAGAAAGAAAAGAAACGAAACAAAATGAAATCAAAGGACTAGATACTAAATCACTCAACTCTAGGAATTTCCCTGGGAAATGCCCTTCCCCACACTGTAGTGCATTTCATTCATAAAGATTATTTCAGTTGGGCAGATTCACCCTGGAATGGCCCTGAATAGCAGCATGCTTCACCTTAGAAGACAAACAGCCACATTCACTACCTGAAGACATGATGCACTCAGCTGAGTTCCCACAAGGATTTCTGAGACAGCTTCATCAGACAAGGCATTATCAGTATCAGTAATACTGATGGCTCCAGCCTCAAGATAAATTAATTTAACTCACTCACCCTATGAAGTGGTAGATAGAATCATCTGAATTTTCAAATGAATAAACTGATGCTCAGAGCCATTAAGGAATTAGCTGAATCCTACAGGCAGCATGCAGTAATGTCAGGACCAGAACCTGGGCCAATGCAAAGAATCAGCATTGGGCCTCTTGGAGCCTGGTCTCTGGGTTCAAAACATAAAGCTTATGAAACTTAGACCTCTATGTGCAATCCAGGTGAGATTACCAAATGTGAAGAGCCTCTAAAAGGGATCAGCTTAGAAAATGTAAGCCTAGATGGCCACACAATTCCAGATATAGATGCTATATATCTGTATTACAAGCAAGGTTCAAAACTCCAGGATGTGTGATAAAAAGTAAATTCAAATCTTAATGCACTTAAATGTGAGGATGGCTGCTCACTGAAATTTACCAGGACATAGAAGAGGCCACATTAGCCCCTCTGACAAGCCTGTGGCTGTTCCTGCCACCACCCTTGGAGCAGTTCAAGCTCTTGTGCAACCTTGCATTGCTGTCAGCTGGGAGCAGGAGAGAGCAAAGTCTCGTATTTCCTAAGAGCATGCAATGTCCCTCTATCATCACCACACACTCTAGTCACCTCCCACTATTGCTGCTCTGGGTCTGTACTTCTAGGCTGTTTCAGCCAAGTGGCATAATATTAGGGGGGTTGATTTTCCTTTCTCATGCTGCAGTCCAGACCAAACTGCCTGGACCAGACACTGAACATAAGCAAGCATGTGCCACAGTAGAGGGCACAGAAACAGCCACAAAGCCATGCAGTGGAGGGGCAGGAGTAAAGGCCTAGGGGCAGGACACTTTGGTCTAAAGTTGGCTTAGATGCTGACCTTGCTAGGAAGTCTCAGACAAGTCATGCCATCCCTCCAGTTCTACCTATAGATGGAGTCTCGGATTAAGTTATCTGTATTTTTCCAATTATAACTGATATGAGATGGTGTGACAGGGATTTCCTACTTCCCCAGGACCTTCTGTTAAGGAAGTCTGTCAGCAAGGTGAGCCTCAGAAAGATAATACTCATTCAGCACCTGCCATGTACCAGGCTGTGCTAAGTTCTTTTTCCTGTTCAGTTCTCACAAAAACCTATCAAGACAGCTAACTGCCTCCCCCAAATGAGGACAAGAAACAATTTCAAAAGGAGAGTCACACAGCACTAGAAAACTACCATCATGTGTCACAGTGGTCATGAAAGGCCAGGGCATTTGCTACCAAGGCTTACACAGGTAACCACCAGGCTGTACTATCTCAATTCCGTGGTCTAGAAACTCTATAGTTCTGGTTGTGCCACCTCTGTTCATTTGGGAACAATCCCTTTGGATGACAAGCACTTGTCTAACTGACTCTCCCAGGAGCCTCCCTAAATGCACTTATGTCCTGAAAGCACTGAGCAGAAACTTCACTGTTCTTCCCAGGGCCTGTACCTAATGGAAACTGGTCTATTATAAAACTCCACAAGAAGTCAAAGACAACTCTAACTTTAGAGGACCAGCTTCCTAGAGTTACAAAAGGCCACATGTAGCCTAAACATCTTGTAAGAGTCAGTGTGCTACTCCCTTCAGAGAAGGCTGGTGGGACTTCCAATAGCATGGTAGATAAGCAGTTTTCACACACTCCTCTACTGTACAAGTGAGCCATGCATGACCAAGATGGAAACCACAGTACTTTTAATAACAATATCAGATGCCACAGGAGTACTGATGTATTCTTCTGGTTACATAGACTAACCTTGATAAAATGTACAGCAGGTCTGCAAAAGTTAGAAGACCAGGAGTAAAGATCACTCAGACCTAGCATGGAAGCTGGCTGTGATATTTGTCATTGTAAGTACTCAGGAAATTTTTATGGAACACAGAATAGATTCATCTTTCCAGGTGGAACTTGAAGTTGTTGCTTTGCTTTCAGTTCAGTCTGAGTGACTCTCATTCTTTGTTGACTTATTTGGCTAATAGCCTTCCAAGACAGGAAAACAGAACAAGGCACTACAAGTACTCACCAAATGTTTCCATCCACCACTAAAGGACACTCTCCTTCTTCTATTCTACTTCAAAAAACTTTAGCTTGAAGTTGTTTTAAACTAAATTGTTTCTTATTCATCCAGGAAAGGGGCATCTGAGTGGACTGGAGTATGTGCTGACAGGGCTGGTGATGAGGCTCAGTGGTACATTGCTTGTGCAGCTCACCTAAGGCACTGAGTTTGATTGATACATACATATATACATACATACATACAGACATACATACATGTGCACACACACACCCATGTGCACGCACACATACAGGAAAAAGACCTAAATGATGCCATGTAGGGTATTAAGAAGGGCTCAGAATCTGGCACTTATAGTATAGCACAGAACACTGGAGAGGAGGCAGAGAAGGGGCAGAATGAACAGGAGACACTGTGATAAACTGATTACTCACATGGCTTCTAGGAGACTAAAACCACACTGACTGTTTCTTGTTATTGGGGTGGCAGGAGTTTTCAATGTTAGAAGGGCAATTCGAATTTCTCCAACTTGTGCAATGTACTACAGTTACACCTAACTACTGAGCTGTAACTATAGACATCAAACTTATAAAGGGACCCAGGTGCTGAGTCTGAGTGGTCACAGTAAGAACCCCTGGCTTTGGATATGCAAGGTTCAAAATGCTTTTAAAAATTTTGTAAAAACCTGCCTTTATTTATGAAAGATATTTCTCACTGGACACAGAATCCTAGCTTGACAGGCTTTTAGTTCTGGTACTTTAAAGATGTTGTTCCATTGTCTTTTGGGTTGAATAATTTGATAAAGTCAATGTTAATTCTTATGCTTATTTTCATATATGTAATGTCTTTTTTCTTCTAGTTGTTTTTACAATTTTTTTGTCTTTTTTTTTTAAACAATTTTTTTTGGTACCGGGGATTAAACTCATGATTTTGTTTGCCAAGCAGGCACTTATGCCGCTGAGCTAAACCCCTAGCCCATTTTTGTCTTTTTAAGACAAGGTCTCACTATGCAGTTCAGGCTGGCCTTGAACTTGAGCCCAGGCTGATCTTGAACTCACAATGATATTTCTGCCTCAGCCTCCTAAATGCTGGGATTACAGACATGTAACACCATGCCTGGCTTATAATTTCATTTTTATCATTGTTTTTCAAGAGTCTGATTTCAGTTGGTATAGTGATTTTCTTTGTGTTTATCCTGCCTGGGGTTCATCAGCTTGTTGGACCTGTGAATTTATAGTTTTCAGTAACCTTAGAAAATGTTCAGCCAAAATTTTTTTCTGCTCTTTCCTATCCTGCCTCTTCTGGAAATCCAACTACATGTCAGGCCTTTGATATTTTTCCGTGAGTCACTAAGGCTCTATTCACAGTTCTTTTATTTTTTCTCTGTGTTCAATTTGAAAAGTTTGTTAGGCTTTCAAGTTGACCCATCTATTCTTCTGAAGAGTCTAATTTTCTGCTAAATGCATCCGATGAATCCTTCGGAAACTATTTTCAGTTCTAGAAGTTCCATTACGTTCACCTTAATATTGTCCACTATGCTCCTCATAACGATTTGATTTTTCTTTAAGACTTTAAGCATATTTATTGCAATTATTTTAAAATCCTTTTCTGGTGATTCTAAATCTCTGTCATTTCCTGGTCTACTTACATTGATTGACCTTTGTTTTCCCCCACAATTTCCTATTTCTTCAGATGTCCAGTAATTTTTAAATTAGGGATATACAGCATATTGTTTTTAGTGACACTGTTAAGTGCATTTTGTTGTCTTCCTTTAATGAGTACTGAAGTTTGAGCAAACAGTTAAGTTTACAGAACATTTTGATCACTGAGCTTTTTTCCTTAAATCTTAAGGTATAATTTATATACCAAAAATGCACCTGTATTAGGTATACAGTTCAAAGACATTTGAGAAATGTATATATTGATGTGACCCTCACTATAATATGGAGTAATTTCCATCACCTCAAAAAGTTCTTTCAGATTCCTCTGTAGTCAGTCCCACCTCTGCCATCCCAAGACAACCATTTATCTGTTTTCTGTCACTAATACATTTATTTATTCTCTAGAATTTCATGTAAATGGAGTCATATTTTTTTTTTTTTTGCAGTACCGGAGATTGAACTTATGACCTTGCACTTGCCAGGCAGGTGCTTATGCCACTGAGCTAAATCCCCGGCCCTTATAAGTAAATTTCTTTTGCTTCTGGCTTCTTTTGCTCACCATGTTCAGCACTGAGATCCAACTACGTTGCTGTATGTATCAGTGGTTTATACCATTAAGTTGCTGGCATTTACTCCATTGTACAGACATACCATGATTTGTTTATCTGCTCATTCACTGATGACCATTTGGACTGCTTATAGTTTGGAGCAATTATGAAATTGCTATGAAAATTCATGCATGAGTTTTTGTGAACATGTGTTCATTTCTCTTGAGTAATCTACAAGTGAAACTGCTGGATTGTATGGAACATGAAATTTACAATAAACGCTCAAATAATTTTCCAAAGTTGTGTCATTTTGTATTTCCAACAGCACTCTTGAGAATTTCAAATTTTTTATTCTCTTCTGTTCTTGGTATTTTTGGTCAGTCTGTTCAATTTTAGTCATTCTTACAGATATGCATTAATAACTTATTATTTGAATGTATTAGTACATGTGTGCAGTACATAATGTTTATATGTTTTGTGTGGAATTGGTACATGTACCTAACACATCTTAATTCTTTTTTTCATCCTCTTTCCTTTCCTTCTCTCCCCCTTGACTTTCTTGAGATCTGTTTCCCTACTTCTTACTATCTTTTTGTTCTTCATTTATATTTTGGGTTCTCATATTTAAAAAAAAATGCTGATTCATTTTTAATTTGTATGTCCTAAATAATTAGATTGAGCATATTTTTATATATTAATTGGACACTTGTTTATCTTCTTTGGAGAAATGTCCATTAAGATTGGCCTATTTGGGCTGGGGATTTAGCTCAGTGGTGTAAGCACCTGCCTGGCAAATGTGAGGTCACGAGTTCAATCCCTGGTACCAAAAAAAAAAAAAAAAAAGACAAAGTCTATTTTCAGGAAAGGACATTCTAAACAGAACCCCAATTGTACAAGAAATAGCACAAAGAATTAACAAATGAGATTATAGCAAATTAAAAAGCTTCTGCAAAGCCAAACTTGATAAGCATGAAAAAACAACCTATAAAATATGTAAAAATTCTTGCTGTCTACTCCTCTGATAGAGGACAGAATTTATAAGGAGCTCAAAAACAAAAAAAATCATACCTCCCAAAATAAAAGATTCAACCAAAAAATGGGCAACTGAAATGAATAAATACTTCTCAGAAGTACAAAAGGCCAATAAATATATGTAAAACTGTTCATCATCTCTGGCCATCAGAGAAATGCAAATTAAAACGACACCCAGGAAGACAGAAGCTGGCAGCTCATGAGATTTGGCCATGCTGGGACTGGTAGGAGCCCACCAAGAAGCCAACTAGCCAGGCTTTCTGGTAAGCTATGCAAGCCATGCGGGGCTTAGGAAGAGAGAAGTCAGATAGAGCCTCCTGTGAGCCTACTGGTGTGTGGGCTGAGGATCAAAAACTTATCCCCCTCCTCTGTAAGCAACCAGCTGGTCGGGAGGACAGGATGAGTTGCTAGCAACTGAGGTACAAAAAGCAACTGAATACCTGTATTGTGTGACTTTGCAGGTCTGTGGTCTAAGCATCTATTGTGATATAACAGTATGCAGTATAGTAAATATGGGGGATTTCCTTCTATCTTGCTTTTGAAATCTAATATTGTTGTCACTGTTTTATTTTGTTCCAATTAATTGTTTTACTTTATTCAATGTTCTGTTTTAATTGGTTTTATTCTGTTTTGGCTTGATTTTGCTATATCTGATGCAATGGGCAACTACTGTGAAGATAACGAGATGTATTATGGTAGCCATTGTTGTTTTCCTATTATCCTGCTTTGAAGTTCTGTACCAGTTTCACTGCTTTGCTTTGATTGGCTGTATTCTGTTTTGTTGGGATTTACTAACTTTAAAAAATATGAAAAACATGCACACACATAAATGCTGGCAAGGTTGTGGGGAAAAAAGGCAACTTTCTATATTATGAGTGAGATTGTAAACTGATACAGCCACTATAGACATAAGTATGTAGAGTCTTCATAAAAAACTAGAACTAGAAATTTCATTCAACCTAGTTATTCCCCTTCTTGCTACCTTTCCCAAAGAGTTAAAGCAGCATACCCATGTTTAGAGCAGCATAATTCAAGAGTTAAATTTTAGAAGTGGCCTATATATCCCTCATCAAATCAATAGATAATGTTAGTACATAATGGAGTACTATTCTGCTATAATGAAGATAAATTGAGTCACTGGTGGTGACTGGGTGTGGTGGCATACCCCTGTAATCTCAGCACTTGGAAGGCTGATACAAGAGATTGCCATGAATTCAAAGCCAGCCTGCCCTATTAAAAAAAAAAAGTAGATACACCTGGAGACCATAATGTTAAGTGAAATAAATTGATATATAAGCTTAAATACCATATAACTTCTTTTATATATGAAGCCCATAGTATAAATAGTAAAGAAGGGGACTGAGAGATGGGGTAGGGAGGAGGGAATGGGAATAAAAAGAACTGAGATATATTAAGTACATGTACCTACCCCACTAAGATGAATGTAAACATTACGTACTGCATATATGGTGTAACAAAATTTTTTTTAGAAAGATCTTTTGCCTATTTTTAAAACTGCACTCTTTACTGAGTTGTAAGAAGTTTTCACATGTTCTGACTTCAAGCACTTATTTATGTTGGAAACAATTTCTCCCAGTTTGTGGTTTGTCTTTTTCCTTTCTTTTTAAAATTAAGATTATTTTAAATTGACAAATCTTACATGCATGTATAGGGTACAATGTGATGTTTTGATATACATTTATAATGTGAAATAATTAAATCAAGCTAATTAGCATGTCATCTCCTCATTTATCAGTTTTTATACTGACACATTTGAAATTTAACCCTTGTTACTTAGAAATACATGCAGCATACTCCTTATGTGAAATGCTTGGGCTGGGCAGAGTCATGAGCTGCAGAGAAACAGCCTTTCAGAGATTTGGTACCCACAGGCTAGAATACAGCAATGTGAGGAAGAGAAGGACACAAGGATCTGAAGCGAAAATTGAAGCCCATGGAGGAGAGTGAAGAGAGAGACTTCAACAGAGGAGGTGGTGGAAGGAGCACTATTCCCTGAGCCCTGACTCACTGTCTGGGAGACATGGCTTGAACTTGCAGATGCACAATGATTACTGGTAATCCCAGAGGCCTCCACAGAGGAATGCGCCAGTGGAACGGAGCAATGGACACAGCAGACTACAATGGCTGGTGAGTTATTCAGCTCTGGACTTCCCCCAGAAGAGGGCAATTGGCCAGTAGCCATCTTGGAGAGTGGCTAACTGTGCTTGGAACTCAAAGCAGCTCTGGGCTGGCTCCATCTGTCAGGGAGAAGTGGAACTGAGTTCAAGTTGGTAGGAGGTCAAGGGACTGAGTTCAACCTGGCAGGAGATACACAGAGTGTTGCAGGCTGAACAAAGAGGGTTCCAGTCTCACTGCCAGAAAACAGCCTGAACTTTAGTGGACAGGTGCAGGCTGACTGGGATTACCCACTGCCCTGCCATAAATCTACGGCTAGCTTGCTAGGATTAATCAACATGAATCTGGATTCTGTCTGCCTACTTTGTCTACTAGTGACAGCAGACACTTTGAAGTAGAGACATACCTTGAAGTAGACATTTTTTTCTTTTGTTTCCTTTTATTTTTGTTTTGTTTTGTTATTTCTTGATTGTTCTTGTTTTTATGAGTGTGAACACTGTTTCTAGTTTTTTTGTTGTTGTTGTGAAATGCTTGGGACTAGAAGAGTTTCAGATTGTTTTTCTTATGTTGGAATATTTGCATAGATATTACTGGCTTAGCATTTCTGATCTGAAATCCAATAATTTTTAAAATGTGTTGAATTTATATTAGGGATGTATGACCTGTATAGAATTACTCTTGCCTATGGTCACACTGTTATACAAGAACTCAAAGCTTATTCCTCCTATCTGAAATTTCATACTATCTAACCAAAAACTCCTCATTGACTCTGTTCTTCTTTCCTTTGTATTTTCTTAGCAGTAAGTTATGAAGAACAGAAATTCTTAATATAGATGAAATCTAATTTATCATATTTTTATGGCTCAACCTTTTTGTAGCCTATGAAATGTTCACCTATGCTAAGATCAGAGATATTTGGGTTTTTTTTATTTTTAAAGAGAATAAAGCCAAGCAAAATACAACAGAATAAAGCCAATCAAAATAAATCATTGCAAGTGACACAGGACTCAAAAACCTTAGGAAATCAACAATGGTTACCATAATGCCTCTTGTTGTCTTCAAAATAGCTATAGATACCTTCAGACATAGTAAAAATCAAACAAAATAGAACAGAATAGAACCAATAAAAAAAAAATAATGAATGCAGTAAAGGACTTTCAAAACAAGACAACAGTAAATCCAAAATGGCTATCATAATATATCTCGTTTTCTTCTAAATAGCTGCCCATGCCATCGGATATAATAAAAACACAAACAAACAAACAAACAGAAAACTAGAATAAAACCCATCCCAACAAAACAATGAAAAAGATATAGGACTTCAAAAAAAGATAGTGTGAAATTAACAATGGCTACTAATCCCCATAGATGCTACATTGTGTATTGTTATCCTCTGAATAGATGATCAGACTACTGGCTTTAGACCTGCAAAGTCAGTGAACCACTAAATGCTACAAGCATTAGATTGTATTTTACCTCAATAGCTATCATCACAGCCTGTGTTTCTCTGTATCAGTTGGTCACCTATGGTGGGGGTGGGCTGGGGTGGGGGTTGGCTCTTCTTGTTTTCCAGCCCATGCACCAGAAGAGGCTGGCATCTGGCTCTCTCCACAGCAGCCTGCACATGGTGCCGATTCACAGGGAGAGCTTGCTTCTTGTTGACTTCTTGTTCTCTTCCGCTGCAGTCTGTGAACAGCTAGAAATATTTTTTCTTATGTTTTCTCTTCTAGAAATATTATACTAGCACTTTTTTTTTTTTTTTTTTTGTACTGAGGATCTAACTCATGACCTCACACTTGCCAGGCAGGCACTTGTGTCACTGAGCTATAACCTCAGCCTAGCATTCACTTCTATACTTAGATCTATAATCTGTATCTAGTTAATTATTGTATATGGCATATATCTATATATCTATATCTGAGAACTCATGACTCCTATATCTCATGACTCCTTCTCCGAAGCAGGCCAGAGAAGCCAGAATTTCTCTTTCTCAAAAACAGATTGCAGAAACTCTAATTTTCCTCCACCTTTTGGTCTTGGAGCTGGTCATAAAGAAGTTCTTTGACATAACTCACCTGATTGTAGACCATAAGACCCCTATTTCAGAAGGCATCCTCAGGCTTGGGATATAGCTTAGCAGCATAGTGCCTGCCTGGAAAGTGTGAGGTTGTGAGTTCAATTCCCAATACCAAAGGAAAAAGAATGAATCTTTCCGAAGAAGCTGAACAGACAGGCTGGCTTTCCCTTCCCCGGATATTAGTATTAAATCATACTCCTTTTGTTTGATCAAATTTCAACATAGTTGTCCATGCTTTGATCATGATCATGTAATGATAACATAAAAATCCAAAAGCACAGGGTTTAGCAAGTTTCTGGATAGCTGAATACCTGGAGGTTCCTAGAGGGTAATGTGTACAGAGAGCAAGGAGGCTCAGTGCCCCTTCTTCAGTAGCTGGCCCTATGTATCTCTTTATTTGTATTCTAATCATTTATTTTAAACCAGCAACCCAAATAAATGTTTCCCTGAATTGTGGCAGCTACTAGAGCAAATTAATGGAAACTGAGGTGGGTGTTGTGGGAACCTTAATGTACAGCCAGTCAGTCTGAAGCACAGACAAAACAGTCTTGGGCTTGCAATAGGGGGGACACCTAAGGAGAGGGGCAGTTTTTGATACTGAGCCCTCAATCTGAAGGATCTTATCTCCAAGGAGACAGCATCAGAATTGAATTGAATTGAAGGACGCACAACTGGTGTCTGGTGATACAGAACTAACTGCTTGCTAGAACTGACCCACCTTGGTGAAGAGATGTTCTGGTTTCTCTGACCAGCCTCAGAGAGGGAGTTTGGAACTGAGAGCCATGGAGGAACACCCAGGCCTTCCTTGTGTCAGAAGTGATCTGTGTTGTGTAATAGGAGACACTGAGTTTTGTTGTTCTTTAACACAGGTATGGAGGCTTGATTTTAAGCTATGTTCTCTTGAGCTACACACTAAGGCACGACTCTGCTTCATGTTCCATTTGTCTAGCAAGGACTCTCCATTATCAGTGTGTCCTGGAAAGGGCTCTACTTGTATTTCCCCAGCAGCTATTCTCTACTTCACTTCATGAGTTTCAACTTGCACAACACAGATGAGTATTCACCAAGCAAATGTCTCAAGCTTTTCTCTGTGAGGTTCTGTTTCCTCCATATTGTGTCCTGCAAATTCCAACTGCTTTGGTCTCCTCAGTTTGTCTTCTCAATGCAAACTGCTGGTTCCATTTAGGTTCCTTTTCACCGCGATGAGATCTGGAAATTGTCTCCAGGTAGAAATGTAGAGAGAACACTATAGGGCTCACCACTCCTTTTCTTCAGGGGTCACTACTGCAATAACTTGTCCAACATCTTCAGCCATCGTGCTGCAAAAACTTTGTCATAATACTTTGGCCTGTTGTTTGTTGCTTACAGAAGAAATGTACGCTCTCTTACTCCTTCACAGGCAAACGTCACTTCATTCACTTTTGTGCAGGCTCAAATATAAATGTATTCATATAGGAAAGATTCTTCTGGCTTCAATGAAAAGTCCTACTGGATCCCAATCTCAAAATGGAAACCTTTGGCTTTTTCGCAGTCCATCAATCATGGCTAGAAAAGAGTGCAGTGATGCTCTCAGGAAATCACTATGGTGGTCAGGGACAGCGCAAGCCGAAGCATGCTGAAGATATCCACTTGCAGGGGAGGCAGGAGGCCCACAGGAGTTAGAAGCAGCATCCTGCATCACACAGAACAAGTGTATGCTATACATGGCAGGCTGAAGAGTAAAATCCATTGGGCTTAAACTACACTTTTGCCATTCTGTGGCTGTTGCAACCTTTAGATAAACCACTAAAGCCAGTTGGTACCTCAGTTTCCTTAGGTGTAAAATAGGATATTCATCTCAGAAGGTTAATATGAGGCATAAAGGCTTTCAATATGCAAAAAACTTACAGGACTCTACATACAGAGCACACTCTACACTGTAACTCAGTGTTACACCAGTTACCAGATCAAACTGGCCAAAGCACCTTTTTTCTCCATTTAAAGCCCCAACCTCATTTCCAGGGGGGCTTTACAAAAAATACTGAGTATAGATCTTGTATTTACATAATCTGAAAGTATATCTCTGGGATTGGGGTATAGCTCAGGTGTAGAGTGGCTAACATGTTATGGTTTCATTCATAACACCCAGCATTCCCCAACATATACTTCTAAATTACTGATTAATTACAAAGATTAAAACTATAGCTTCACAGTGGAGAGACCTAGAAGAACCACCTTACCCAAGTTATCAAAGAACCAACACCTGGTACCTTGGGTTACAACACATGGAGGAGGTCACAACAAAATAAACAAAAAGAATCCATGACATCACTTATGCAGCATCCCTGCCAAAAACAAGTAACATGGATGCAATCATGAGAAAATATCAAACATTCTACAAAATCTCTTGCTAAGAAAGACAAAGAAAGGCTAAGGAACTATTCTAGACTGGAGACTGAAGAGACATGGTAACATGTAACATATGACCTTGGACCAGGAAAAAAGAGCTATCACAATACTCAGGTGACTGATGAAATTTGAGTACGAGCCATGAATAACAATACAGTAATGTTAAAATTCCTGAGGACCTAAGGTTTTCACAATAAGCTGTATCCCCATCCCTTCTTTATTTTGAGACAGGGTCTCAGTAAGACACTAAGTTACCTATGTTGGTCTGGAACTCATGATCCTCCTGTCTCAGCCTCCCAAAGTGGGGGGTTATAGGTATCTACCACCATGCCTGGCAAATTTCTGAGTTTTGATCATCATACTGTGCTATCAAAAAGATGCCTACATCCTTAGAAAATGCATGCTAAGGTATTTACTACACAGAAAAGACAAAGATCCCACTCTCCTCTCACCATCTAAGGACTCTTACTCTTACACTTGGCCTGGACTACCTCCCCAAGCACTGGGTGCTCCACCACATGCCATGAAGGCCTGGCAGCAGATCAGACCCAGGCAGAAAGACAGGCAGAGTAAAGCCTTCCCTGTCTAGCACAGACTAGATATCTTACAGATAAAGAAGAGGAAGAGGAGGAGGTGGGGAGGGAAGGGGGAGGAGAAGAAGAAGGAAGAGAAAGAAGAGAAGGAGGGAAGCAAAGATTTTTAGGGAAAGTTTCTTGGAAAATGAGTAAGATGTGGTGAGATGAGGAGAATAAAGAAAGGGAAAGAGGAACATGGATAAGGTGAGAAGGTGGGAACAGGGGCTATGAGAAGAGGCATCTTACTGCACCTTGGCCTCTGATAATATGGTGGTTCTGCCTGGCCCAGGCTGAAGGGTAGACCATGGTGGCTGCCACTGCAGAGGCAGTTATTGGAGTTATTGCCAGAGGACGGGGGCTATAGGGCCAGGAGCCTGGTTGTTCTGCAAATCGCTGAGTTTTAGCTTTGTTCTAAGCTAAGAAGGCCCCACTACATAACATGACAGCAACTGCAGTCAAGGGGAAACAAGAGCCAAGGAATTCCACAGAATGGTTCAGCAGTTCTCAGGCCATGGAGCAACGGCTGGCAAACACCTCTACATAGTGTCCACCTACCATGTCCTTGCTGTTACATCTATATCACATAGGCCAAAATCGGCCTGAGCTACTGTCCACATGAACCTGGTGCAAAGATCTCTGTTATTAGGAGAATAAGATCCCACTATAAAATGGTTGTGCCCAGAATACTGTCTCATCTGCAGCAGTGACACCTGAACTCAGTTCCACAGTGAGACTATGACATGTGTGTTGGATGTTTCCTTGAAGATATTTCCTCATTTTGGATACTGGTAAACTATTTATTTAAGTACACACTGAAAAAAATCAACATGAAATCTGCTAAATGGACTGATAGGCAATTTAAAACATCCCTATTTAATTTCAGAATAAGATGAAGATGATAACGATGTGATGACGATGATTTTTATTTATTTATTTATTTTGGCCAGTAACTGATAGGATATCTCACAGAGAAATCTGAAGATTGAATTATAAAATCAAGGCTTGACAGAAAAACATGTCTGTACAACACCAACATGGATCACTCATCTCTGGCCCCTCCTGAGCTTCTGGATCCCAGTTTGCTGCAGAGCTCAGACCGGAGTTGGGGCAGCTCTGGTACTAGCAGACTAGGAATCTGCAGTTGGCTGAAAGTCAGAAACCCAATCACAAAGCTAGTGAATGAGGAGAGCCACACGTGTTACACATGCCTCTCACCATACTCCACTCTCTTCAGGTGACCACTCGTCACACATACCTGGTGCAAGGGATCTTGCTCTCTGTAATGACTGGAAAGTATTTTGCCACCCAGGTGGAAATCCTGTGCTGCCTCAGCCAAGACACTCACAGTGCACACAGTCTGGCCAGGAGGACGTGATAGTGCTGCAGTTGGGTTTCAACTGTTTTCAAATGCATTTTACCACCTCATCTCTATATCATATTAATAACAGGAAATGTCTTCTAGGAAAATGGAAAAGCCTGTGACAAATATAGATAAGTTTAAGAGATCTAGAAAAACCCATAGACTAGAATAAAAGCTGAACAGAAAAGAATATTATGATAAAGATGAACATATAAAAACACCTAAGTTTGACCCTATGTATATCCAGAATTGCTCTATAATTATTCATTAGGCCTCAAACCCAAAGCAATTCCAAAGCACATGACGTTTTAAGTTTCTACATTGTGTACATTCCCTCTGATATCTAACCACCTGGTTATCTCACTATAGAACAAGGCAGACTGTATTCCTGGCTGCCACAGCCTACAGTCCAATGATATCAGGAAGGGAAATGTTCTCTAAAGATCTTCCTACCTTGGGCTAGGACTTGTTTTAAATAAAGAACTTAACCTTTAATAAGTTTCTTATATGATTAAAGCCCCTGAGGAAACACAACTTAAAAAGGACAGGGAAAATTTTTCAATATCTAAGTAATTTCTAAGTAAAATGGTAATAAGAATATAATCACACAAGTTCCCCAGACCCTAAGAGTAACTCCTAGGTGCATAAAATGCAACCAAGCTTGCACTTTGGTGTAGGTGCCTTCATGGCACTGCAGCCTTCTTGCTTGAAGGTGTAACTCTGTCCATATCTATTTTACAATACATTCTGTCTAGACTTTTACATAGCCTATGTGTCTTGACTGAATTCTTTCATCAAGAGCACTCAGAACTGAAGACCAAGGAAGCAGGGGCTGGCTTCTTGCTGGCTTTCTGGTAACAGAACAAGATTTCTGGAATATGCTGATGAGTGGAGTTCTCATCAGAAGCATTATGCAGCAAAGCCCAACCCTACCAAGCCCTTGGACCACACTCTCAGGGTGGGTGGCAGCAGTTCCTAAGACTTACATAACATGACATGACTCTGGCCACATTCCCCCAGAGCTGTATAGAATCAAAGCTGGGATTAAAAAAAAAAAAACAAGATGAAAGTACCTCTACTTTTCCTATACCTTGATGGAATGTGGTAGTCAATAAAAGCTAGTTAATAATAAAAAGCCTCCACATGATACTTCCTGTCATGATGTTCTCTGCCTCACCACAGTGCAAAAGCAATGGAGTCAAGTGAGCAAAAACAACTGAACCAAAAATAAATCTTTCCTGTTCTCCATTATTTTTTTCAGTAATAGAAAACTGATTAATACACAATCATAAAGTATTAGGCAAATAAATTTTATAAAAATCAATGGATAACCTTAAAAAACACAGCAGTGTGGAATCCCTCCCTCTGCTGCTCAAACACTAGATCAGTGGTGGTAAACCCATGGCATGTGTGTCACAGCAGGTTGTTTGCTATCATTGAAAGCTCTAAAATGTTCACCATCACTGCATTAGAGTCAGCTGTGGGTAGCACTACCCACATCTGTATAGGTAAGGAAACCTCCACAAAGGCCAGACCAGTTTTCTGTAAATCCATGATTTATCGTACATGAAACAACTGGAAAAGTCATTTCAAATTTATATTTTAAGGCTATCAATAATCACAAATGGATCAAAATTTATAGACATAAAAACTATGAAAGAAAATCAGAACTGTCAAAGATAGCCAAAAATGAGGTGAGGCAGCCACAGATAGGATAATCAGAAAGTCCACCTGTATATAAGCAAGGGGTAGAAAAGCAAGTAGAAACATGAGAAGCACCCAGAGCCTGAGGGACCTGTCTCACCCTTCACCTCTCTGCACCTACCAACCAGGAAGCTGCATATAAAATAATACCTTCTTTCCTGGGTTCCTGAGTATATCAAGTGCTGAGCATAAAAGCTGGCACACAGGTTACTCAGAGCACAGTACAGAAAGAGGTCAGCTCTAGTGACAAGTGCCACACACCTATTACCATGGATGTATAAGAAAGCAAGCCAGTGACTTGAATGTAGTTTGTCACTTGGAAACTATACAACTTAGTCTTTTAATGCCCTCTCAAGTGCTGCGAAAAGGAGGAGGTTATGATGTCTTGTGAGCTGTTTGGAGTTCACAACCTTGCTGTTTAGGTTAAAGATTTTACACTATGTGCTCCATAAAAGAGCACTAATGTCAAAGAAACTGCACAAGTAATTTTTAAAAAATGAGGAAATGCTATACCTAACTTAGAAAACCAGTTACTTTTACATAACTCCTGAATGCACATACTGTAATAATACAAATGACATTTTCCTGTGTTACCTTTTCAACACTGTGACAAACTAGCTGAGAACAATTTAAAGGAGGAAAATTTGTTTTGGTTCACAGTTATGAAGCTTTCAGTGCATAGTCAGCTGGCTTCATTTTTTTTAGGCCTGTGGCAAGGCAGAAACATCATAGTGGATGGGTGTGACAGAAGAAAGTTCCTCACCTCATAGCAGCCAGGAAGCAGAAAAAGAGCAAGGGATCCAGAAGGAAGATTAGGGGACAAAATACAGTCCCCAAGCCAGTCATGGTGGCACATGCCTGTAATCCCAGCACTCTGAGAAGCTGAGGCAGGAGAATCATATGTGTTGGATCCTACCCTGGGCAACCTATCAACTTAGTGAGGCCCTGTTTCAAAACAAAAAATAAAACAAGAGTGGAGGATACACACCAGTGGGAAGGTCCTGGATTCAACTCCCAGTGCTGGTGGGATATACATACATACATATATATACACATATAGTCCCCAAGGTCATACCACTCCCTTCATCTAGGTCCCATCTCTTAAATTCTATCAACTCCCAATAATGCCATCAAATTATGAGTCCATCAATGGGTTAACCCACTAATGAAATTAGTCCTCACAATCCAATTACCTTCTGAAAGCTCCACCTCTGAACACATGAGCCTTTTGCAGGACATTTTATATCTAAGCCATAACACTTCCATAGTCTCATTGAGGGTCTGCTGGGTGCCTGACACTGCTTTATCTTCCTTAAAGACATTCTTCCTAACCTTCACAGCCCCAGGAGAGATACTACTATCACTATCTCACTGGGGAAGATACTGAAGCTTTTGAGGAATACACAAGTTTTTCAAGGGCACTCTGGGTGAAGCAGAAGTGGAACCCTGGACTGGATCGACAAATAAGGATCCTGCTTTTTTTAACCTCTTGTAAAACTTCATCACTTCATGTAAACATTATACTAATTGCAAATGATTTTAAAAAGATCATTAAAGCAGCAGAATCTTGACAGCCTCTCATAGAGTAACTCTTGCCTAATAGGTAATGAACAGTCTAAAAACTGTAGTTGATGAAATTATTCTATAATTCAGACTGTTCCCTACTTCAGACAACTCATCTTGCTCTGATTTTATTCCAAATTGATGAAGTTTTATTATAAATAAGGTAGCTAATAGTCATAATAGATGAGTGCTACCAAATAAAGTGGCATTTAGAAAATCTAAAAACTTTCTAAAAATAGACCTTGAGCCAGCCAACATATTAACATTGTCTGTAGCACTTTGTCCCAGGGGCACAAGACCAGCCTGGGAGAGAAAAAGGAATGTTCTTTCTTTGCCTGGATGTGTACTTCACAGAGAGGAAAGGACACAGGCATTTTATGGAGCAGGTCCACACACTGGTGGTGTCAGTCCTGAGCTCCAGTTCTAATGAAGCCATATCTGGGTTTTCTCATTTTACCATTACGGGGTGAACAGTTACTGAGAAACATGGTATCACTTATTAGTTGCCAAAGAGAAAGGAACATTTACAAGGGAGAGATGAGGGGTCTTTCTCCCTCCACCTCTAAGTCACTGACCTTACTGTTACCAGTAGTGGGAGAGCCTGAATTTCTGTGCCTCCCAGGAGGATGTAACACGACACACAGACTATGGCTTATGTAGTGTTCTTCCTATAAAAAATATTTCAGAATCTCATTCCTCCTCCAGACTAAAGTGAAGAAACACAAGAGTAAGTGAGACAGACACCATAACAAAGACACATGGAGACATCTCCAGAATGTAAGACAATTTCCCCATCCCCACCAGCATTCTTGCAAGAATCAATCTGTTTACAGCAAGGCATGGGGTAAACATGGAGGGCAGCACTTGCTTAGCATGTGTGAGATCCTTGGCTTGATCCTCAGTACTACCACCAATGAAATGAAATAAAAAATAAAATGTATATGTATAGTATGTGTGTAGTGTGGGAAGATTCTTCCAGAAGCAAAAGTGACTTAAAAACATAACAAATGCAATGCATGGACCTTGACTGCATCAGTTTTAAAAAATCCTAGCTATAAAAGACCTGTCATATTTGGGGAAAGGTAAATATGAAATGCATTATTAGGTGATATTATAGTGTTACTATATTCTTAATTATTGTACATTGTTAGGAGATTATGGTTATGTAAGAGAAGGCTGTCCTTAGTAGACTTAGCTGAGGTCTTTATGGATGACCTGTGATATGGTACTGACTGCAGCTCTCCTTCAAACAGCCAGGCCCCCCCTCCAAAAGGAGATAAAGTAAATGTGGCAAAATTCAAACAATCAGTGAATCTAGGTACAGGGCAGGTATTCTCTGGACTGTTTCTTGTCTTTCCTGTGGGTCTGACATCTTCTGAGTTAAAAACTGGGGAGGTGTGTGGGGTGTGGGAGCAGTGATCACAGAAAAGCTGTGCCAATACAGAGGATACACAAAAGCCAGCTCAATATGACAAAAAATGTCAGGCATTCTTACTTGAGGTTACGATATGAAAGCTAGGTGCACTGACTCGTGATGTTACTTTGAGCCATAGGAAAAAGGCTATCACTTCTAACTGTTCCTGTACCACACAGATTTCTGCCAACCTGCTGGTCCAAATATTGATGACATAAAACAGATTTATCCAAGCTCTTAAATGCTTGTTTTGTTAAAAGCTAATTCTCTCCACACTTCAACCCAGAACCCTGACTGCACAGTGAAGGCTTGAGTTTGCTTTGCACTCACAAGTCGTAAGAATAAACACCCACAAACGCCAACATACACACTGGCCAATGATGACCTTTGGCTGATGGTCGGGCAACTTCCCCACACTGGAACACCTGCTGAGCTCCAGGGCTGCTTAGCTCTGTTCTGCTTCAGCTCTGGTTTGAGTGACTTCACTGAGTCAGAGTAGAAACAAAGCTATCTAAACAAGAACTGCCTAAGAGGCAGAGCACAACCAAGCCCTGTCAATTAAAGTGTTTCTTTTTATGCAGACAACCAGTTACTTCCATGAGATCCCAGAAGACCCAAAGTGGAAAGTCACGTAATAAGCTGGCCTCTGGGTTTGCAAGGCTTTCCTTGCACACAGGGCCCTTTGCAAAGCCCACCACTTCATTAACAAGGCGATGCCGACATCAGCATATGCCACTGATTGGTAGCCTGAGATAGTCTGCATATTCAAATAGACCGAAAAATAGGCTATACACAGGACCTGGAATCTGTGCTCACAACTGCCTGGACTGAGTCTGTAAGGTAAGAAGTCTTTGGGAGTGCCAGGGTAGTAATCTTTGTGAAAACCAAAATTCTTCCTGGAGCTGTTAAGACTGGTGTGACATCTTCCTCCAGGACAAAACCTCCCAGCTAAAAAATGAAGCAATTGGTTAAGGGGTGGGGAGTGTCTAGGTAAACATAAATAAATAAATGACACATATACGCTATGATCTGAAGATGCACTGAAATCAGGGATTTGAAGTGAGGAAAATTATTCAGTTTGCCTGGCACAGAAGTGGGCTCACTGCCTGTAAAGAGAGCTGGTCTAGCAGGAAAACACAAGTTCCTGCCCTTAGACCTGAGAACCATCCAAGAAGACATGCACTGAGACCACTGACTGGACACAAATACCTGGAAGGGGAAAGATTATAGCCTCAAAGAAGGCAGAGAGTGTTAAACTGCTCAGAACAGACTAGCATTTAAAATGTGCTTATAGATGATAACAAAGGATAGCATGGCCTTATCTTAACAAACCAAGCCTTTCCTTCCTCAAGGGCGGACAGGTACACACTCTCACCCAGGAGCCTGGCCCTCTAACTCCTGTAGCTAGGCCAGACTGACAGAACAGTCTCTGTGCTAGGAAGACAGAGCCTAACAGCTGACAGATTCACTTCCTTGAGATTACTACCTCATTCCTCTTCTGCTTCCCCAGAAAAGTCTAATTCAATGTATAAGGCAGCCTCTTAGGGATTTCTTCCTCTTCCCAGCAGTTCAAGAAGGAAAACCCCGCCAGTTCTATGTCAACCAGACCACAGAAAGGCACATCCCCTACTGAGTCTCACCAGCAGCATCTTGCCCAGCTGTACAGTCCATCACCGTAGCCTGTGCCTTTGTGTCTAGGTAGGGTAATCCTCATTCCTGGGCAAGGTGCTGGCCTATCCAGCTCTTCATCACTCCTACCCTCCATTGTCCCAGAACCTCCAGGCATTTCCACAAACCCTGTCCACATCAAGACTTCCACTGAACAAAAGTCTACTTTCTTCAGTTTTTGCAGAGAAAGCACCAACTATAGTGGAATTTGCACATATGCTCACACTTGAGATTAAATAGAGGTGAGCATGTCCCCAGAGATTCAGATTCTGAACACATTCAACCAGGCATATGTCTCAGCTGTGGGCAACTATGCACTGTGATAGTCACATTTCCCTCTCTGAATTACAAATGCCAAACCCTAGAGGGGATAAGGCAGGTTATCAACATCAATTAAACCCACAAAACAGCCACAGTTAGTGTCTTAGTTATTTTTCTCATAGCTGAGACAACATACATGACACCCAAAATAGGGAAAGTTTATTTCAGTTCAGAGTTTGTAGAGGTTTCAGTTCATAACTGGCTGCCTCCAAGACAGGGTAGCATGGCAGAGGGGCATCACACAGGAGAAACAATTCATGGCAGGCAGAAGGCAGCAAAGTAGCAAGTGACCAACAAAAATGTTCTTTCTGTCCTTTGTATTTTGTTTAGACTACTCACACTAAGGGTGGGTAACACTCATAACCAGGACAGGCCATCCCATTATTCACACCCAGAATGATGCCAAACCAATCAGTGGACTAATTTAGTAATCACATGCTCTTGATTGCTGCATCACACACTGAATCCCAAAATCACACTCTGGAGCCAGGCACTTCTGAAAAGCCCCATCTATGACAGCATGAGACTTTAGGGAAGACATCTAAATACAAGCCATAACAGGTAAGGTAGGCTACAGAATCTCTGGTCAAGGGAAAAAATAAAAATTCAACCAGGGCTGAGAATTCAGCTTAGTAGTAGAGAGCTACCCAGCATGTGTGAGGCCCTGAGTTCATTTCCAGCACCCCTGCCTCCCAAATTAAATCTATGGTTCTTTCAGAGAGAAAGGAAGCCTGGTTAGAGGTAAGGAAAGCAGGAGAGAAGTGAGGCTCTACTCACAATGTCTTTTAAAACACACACATACACACACACTACATACTCTCAAATCAGCAAGTAAATTCGGCTAAGTTGTCGAAATTGTTGTGGGACTGTATTTTTCAGCAGAGAAGGTAGCAAGGTAAGTAGAGACTAAAAAGGAGGAAAAAGGTAGTAAACACTACAGTTGGGCATTTGTTGCAGGATTTAGCAAGGCCAGGAAACTAGAAAGCAGTGTCTAAGGTAAGAATCTCTCCAGGGAAACCTAAAGCTTCAGAAAATTCACTTCCATAAACACTTGTTATAAACAAATAAGGTAATGAGACCCACAAGATATCTGCACACAGCTACCTGAGTCCTGAGGCCAACTGAGGAGCTGGAACTCCCTGCTTTGCCCATAGTGTACAGCAGGGAAGTTTTGAGAACAAGTCACTCTGGAATTAATGCTTATGTACAGATAGTTATAGCCTTATCTTCACCCAAAATACAATCACAGGGTACTCCTAAGCCCATATGCCACACAAAGCTTTCAGATATTTTAATAAGAAGGATGTGCATTAAGAAAACAACATCTCCACCAAACCCTAAGCCACAAAGATACTACCCCCACTCCGACCCCACCCTGGCACACTGGGCAACAAGAGCCTTCTGGGACTTCTTCTCATTAGGAAACTCCCAAGGAAGTGCCGCTGGTGACAGCACAGGGACTCTGAGACCTCCCTCGACCTTCTGGGCCTCTTTCTCCATTAAGTCTTTAGTTTGCCTGGTTTCAGGCAAAGAAAGAAAACTTAACATATGCAAAATAAAAGTGGTTTGGGAAATCTTGAGATGCAACTTAAGGTCAACTTGAGACAAAGATGGAACAGGTGGTCCTGCTGGAGAAAAAGGGAGAGAAAGGAGGTGTGGGGAGTGGACAAGATCTTGCCATGACCAAGGGAAAATAAAAGGCCACAGGCCGGCACTAGTGGTCCTGGAATGCGGGAACCTAACACACTTCAGGAACCACAAGGGATGCAAGACAGCAAGATTCAAATGAGAACAGAAAATGCAAGTCCTTTAAAAGTGCAAAGAACAACCAAAACCCTCAGCATCAGACTACATATAAGGATGCCAGTTAAAAGCGCAAAGGGAAAGACTAAAGAGCCTTTGAGGTGGGTTAGAGAGAGGGATGCCACCGCGGGGGTCACAGCTACAGGCTGTTACGCGGGGTAACCTTAACTTGCGATGGAAAGGTGGGAAGGGGGACGAGTTTTAGATTGGCACCTCAGAAGACAGACGTATAAGGTGGCGAGGGGCAGGGTTCCTTCCGACCCAGGACAGTGGGGTTAGGGACCTGGGCGGTCCCTAGTCTGGAAATGTCCAGCCTGTGCTCGCGGGGGGAGGAAGGCGTCTTGGCCAAAGGGCCTAGGTCCCCACGCCTGACCTTTTTGGGCAGTAGGGTGCCCGGAGCGGGGCGGGGCGGGGGCTCTCAGCGCTGGGCCTGAGGAGGGCTTGGGGTCCGGGACTCACGCATCAACGTGCTGAAGGCCACGACGCCGAGCAGCCCCTGCAGGAAGATGCCGAAACTGTGCATGAGCGCGCCGCTCTCGCAGCGGCCCGGCCCAGAAGCGACCGTAGAGGGCGGCCCGCCCGTCAGTCCGCGGCTCGAGTTCCCGGCGGGGCTCTGCATGGCGGCCTGACAGGAGGGCGCGGGGCGCCGGCCCGCCCGGCCTCACCGCTGCCGGGGCCGCGCCGCCAAGCGCGGGGCTAGTGATTCGGCCGGCGGCCGACTCCGCGCCGCGCGTAAGCCGACGTCTGAGATCACAGCGCCTGATTGGTCCGGCCCGGCGGCGGGGGCGGGCCCTGCTTTTTCCTGAGGGGCGGGACTCAGGCCAAGACGAGTGGGCAGGGCCGTGGGTCTTGGTCTGCAAGAGCCAGACCAGGTGAGTCTGGGCTTTTCGGAGCACAATGCCAGCCGCGGGGACCCGAGCTCCAGAGATCAGGAAGCCAGTAGCAAGGACATCTGTAGCTAATTTTTTTTTTCTTTTTGCCTCCAAGCTAAATTCCTTGCATCCTGGTGAGTTTATTAAAAACATGCTTGGATTTCATCTTCGGAGATTCCAATTTGGCACTTCAGGAGTGCGCGCCAATAATCTGCAGCTGATTATTCTGAGCAGCTGGTTGAGGAAAACAAGAGAGCACAGGTGTCTTCCTTCCAAACTAAATATTCCGCGTCCTTATACTTCCCTGGCCCAAAGACAGGGAATTCGAGTCATTAAGCAAAGCCCCAATTTAATCCCCCCTTTCTTTTTTGGGTACCTAGGATTGAACTCATGACCTCGCGCTTGCCAGGCAGGCGCTTATGCCGAGCTAAATCCCCACCCCACCTTTTTCAGATGGGATGTTGTTGTGTTGTGTAGGCTAAACTCAAACTCAGCTCAAGAAATCCTGCCTCATCCTCTAGAGTAACTGGCACTACAGATGGGTGACCATGGCTGGCTCTCCAGAATAGGATTTAAGTAGTGTCTTGAACTTAATAGTTTCATTTAGAAATATACTGAATTTAGATTGAAAAGTCAATGTACACATGTCCTCACTTTGTTCTCTTAGGGGGTACAACTTGATGTTGAATTGATTGGTAAAACAAAAGCAAATGATTGGTATTTGCCAGTCTCAACATCCCTTGCAACACACTAACATGTTTAGGTCAGAGGCTGTAATTCCTATGTCCGGCTCCCAGAGGGGCTCTGAACCACCGGACATACATGACTGTCAATCAGACAGCATGGGGCAGTCCCGTGGGGTGATTCAAGCTGGGCGAATATGTTAACTTGCACCTGACTCGTAGGAACCTATTTTCTGGCTCTATCAGGAATGCTAGTCTTCTCCGACTTCGGTCTAGATACCTCTTGGTGCTCCAGAGCACTTGTGCTTCCTGCTGTGTCACTGTAAACATAGCTCAAGTCTGCCTACCTTTGTCCAACAGTAAATACATCTAGGGATTTTTTCACCCATAAGATTATCTTCAAGAAATTCCAATTCTATGAGGATTAAATGGTATCCAAAGAGTTTCTTCGTTGACAGGAATATTTACCTGATTAGCCAGACAACAGTAATATTCTCCAGCCTGTATCTTACATATAAAATACCCTTTTCACCTCTGTGTCTTTACATAGCATTGTAGCTTTTCTCTGCTCCGCAAACTGCTGCTTATGCTTCAATGCCCACCTGACCACCTGTGCTCCCTCATTTCCTTGGGTGTGGTGGTCTACTGTAACTTTCCCGAGTGCTAAGTCACACACCTATATACATGGCTCCTACAGCTGAATGTGAGCCTTCTGAAGACAAGAACTGGTTTTTATTTGTTTATGAATCCAACAAAATGTCCAGCACAGATAAAATACAACAAAATACTTTTTAAATTAAGTTGAAGTTTAATTTATAAATTTTAAAACTCTCCACAAATATTGACCATTGGCAAATACAGAAAATCAGTTTAAGAAAATAAATGGATAAGAGAAGATTAAAATTAGACTACTGTTTTCAAGACCAAGAGAGATCTTACGTGGATGCTCAACAGTTAACAGTACTTGTTCAGAGAGAACCAAACCAGAGGACATGTCTTAAAGCAGAAGGAGACTGTGATTGGGAATAAGAAGACTCTGAGTTGCTTGAAGACACAGATAGCTCAAGGAAAACTGCAGAGTGGGCTGAAAAATGAAGTTCCAGACAAGGTCATGTTTGCACATCCAGATGTGGAAGAATCCTTAAGGCCCACAGAGAACAAGAATCATCTTTAGAGTTCAAGGGCAGAATCCTCCGTGTCAGGAGCAAGGTCACTGTGGAGGATTCTGCTGTTCCTACCTTTCCTGAGCTGAAATGAAAAAGTATCTAAATCCAGAGGGAGAAAGGATAGGGACAAAGGATTATGTAATTTTATTAAAGTAGAAAGGAATTTTCTCATCTATTTAGAAATGATTCTCCCAGGCCTGCCCCCACCCCCTGGCCTGGAGCTTTGAAGCATATAGTCTGGCAAAAGTGCCCTCCTGTCAAATCTGCAAAATGAAGTTAAAGTTTCTCTTCAGTATCATATTACACTAAAAGTTTATACAAAGTTATTTATGAAAAATAAAGAAAACACACAGATCTATCCAAAATAGTGTGTTCTGTTTTTAATTTGATGTTATGCCATCAAATGATGGGAGTTATTTTATAGGTATTCATGTGTATATTTCTGCTTAAGGGTACTTTATCTTCACTGCATAACTTTGAAATTAAGAGAAAAAAAGAGCAAGCAGGAAAGATACAATGCAATAAGCATTTCATTTCCTTCCAAACAAGCAGCTTAAAAAAAAAAAAAGGCAAAATACATTAAACAAAGTGCATCAGTTCTAACAAGTTACTATTAGAGGCCTAAGGACAGTGCTGGAACCAGCCAGGAGTCCTTCCCTGGCAGGCCTCTGATTGTCTTTAGAGAATATCCGACCAAAACAGGAAGGGAAAGGAAAAGAAATAAGCACTTAAAATCTCAAAAGAAATGTTCAAACTATGTTTCTCAGAGATCCGTGCAAAAGGACCTATGACCTGTCCAGCTTTAACTTTACCAAGTTTTATGATCTCCCTAGGTCATCTGCTTTGTGACTTGATTTCCCGAACCAAAAGCCTATCTTCTTCCTTTCAACATTATTTGACTACCTCCATTCTGCCTAGCTAGGCTTGGGGTTTGACTGAACGAACTATGTAAAGAAACCCTTAGACTTGAATTTCCACACGTCCCGTGAACAAGCATGCCAATCCCCATCAGCCATGGTGGCACCATTTCACTAGTCATCATCTGTTGCCTCCTGGGGCACAGATCTACACTTTACTGCTGGTGTAGGCACATGCTCAGCAAGGTTCTGGCTTGTATGTTTCCCTTTCCCTACAGTCCTTTGTGATAGGCCACAGTACCAGGACAGACCAGTCAGCTTAAGAAGCGAGTTTTAGGTCTACTTCTCTGTAACCTCAACTCTTCACTCCTGGTTTTTCTAGATCCTGTGAACATCTGACTTCCTAAACTCCACATCCAAGAAAATAAATCTGCACTGCACTGTAATGCACACTATCTCCTATACATCTAAAAGGCTCCCATAGAAACAAGGCCACCAGTATGGTCTGAAACAAGTACTAAAGAAACACCTTAAGTAAGAGGGCTTCAAACCAGACCAATTTGGACTGGGCTTCGAATTTAAAACTCTTACACCAAAACTCCAATTCTATAGGTAGCTTATTTAGATAAATTCAGATTTCTAAAATATACACATTCTTGTACAAGGGAATCATCAGAATTCACTAGTAAAACATTTACATTGAATAAAGTCAAGAAAGAATTATAATGACAGGAAACTGATGTTTCTTTTTGGTTTTGTAGGAGTCTGTCTGTCAAATACTGTCTAAGCTAGCAGCATACCTGTGATACGTGGTTACTTATAGTAGACCCAGGACTGAAGACATTCAAATTTAAAAAGGTAATAACTGGTCTGCACTAAGATTTATATTTCATATCTGTTAGTGATGCCTCCTTCATGATAAGGCCATTATATTTCCTACTGCTAACACAGAACAGTTGAGATCGTGTGCATGCATATGCACACCCAGAGAACACATCCAGTGCAGGAACCAGAGTTCAAATTGAAGGTTTGAGGCTAACCCCAGAGAACACCTCCAGTGCAGGAACCAGAGTTCAAATTGAAGGTTTGAGGCTAACAACTCTTTCAGAGCTTCCATGGGAATAAATCAAACCAGCAAATATGTCCTTGATGGCAGGAAAGTAAATATAACTGCCAGTGACACTTTTCACAATGTCCCCATCTAGATTACTTGATTTTCTGTATCCCCTGAAGAGCTGTTGATTTGAAAAAACAGACCTGAACCCTATCCTACCCAAGCCCTCCTAGAACTTTTAAATTGTATTCAGGTACTACATTAGTGACTGAATTCATACTAGAGAGCAAGTAAAATGTATTCAGATCCTCAGAAAGCTTTGGTCTAATGTCCTTTCTCTCACAGTGACAATAGTTTTACTTTGAGGAGAGAAGACATATGAAGGCCAAATTCTGAATATTTTCTATGTGTTCCTCTATTTTTTTTCCTTTGGTACCAGGGATCGAACTCACAACCTTGCACTTGTAAGGCAGGCACTTATGCCACTGAGCTAAATCCCTGGCCCTTGTGTTCCTCTATTATAATTTAATAAATATTTACCAATATCATCATTTCCAGTGTTTTGTAATTATCTTTCCTTGACCTAAGGATCTATTTTGTAGATCCTAGTAGCTACCAATGTTGCTAAAGAAAAACTAAAGATGGGATTAGAAGTCCCTATTAATGCATTCCTTGCATTAGCCATTTCAAATTCTGCTTAAATGGGAAGGAAAATGTTTACAAAGGAAAATGGCATGGTCCCCAGTAGCCCACAAACTATAGGAAAAAGCCAAGAGCAAATCTGCATGTGCAATAAAAGGTCTCCCTTATATGCTAACATAGTGGTAAAAGTCTATTGGCTGTCTAACTTTTCAAGTCCAGGAGGATGATACAGTCCATTAACCTGTTTCTAAGCCCGTTAATCCAAGGTAAAAATGGATCATGAAAATCCTCATCTCAGGCAGCTATGAGACCAATTACAGGTAAAATCCAGATAAATGTAGCTCCTTACAATGTACCTCATAAATTTAAGAGTACATCTCTAAAACACGAAGTTCATCCATATGTGTGCAATACATAAGCATTTACTCCAACACAGTTAACTGTTATCAGGTTAAAATCACAATAAATGGACTATCACTGTTCCTACTTCCAGCAGCTCTATGAGGTAAAACAGCATTGAAAATTTGTGCTTTAAAAAAAAAAATGCCCTGTGCCAAAATTCCAAACAATTATCCTTTAGTATATAATATCTGGGAGAAGGGGAATGGGGAATATAGTTTTTCTTTAATGCAACTGTCCAAAAAATGTATCCTAGCAGATGAATACAAGAAATACTAAGTAAGGGAAACCCCACTCACATGTGCAGTTTAGAGCCTGTTTTTCTCCAGAAGGAAATGGCTTAACTAATCATGGTAGAGATAAACCAACTTGTAATGCTCTGACCCCACATAGGTTAGAGACCATGTACTTCAACTATCAGGGGCTCCAGCCCCTCATCTGTGAAGGGAGGTGTTCTAAAATGCTGGTGTCTGAAGAAGTCAAGAAGAGAGACAAAATAACATTCAATACTATTATTACATTTTGTTAATTCCCTCTTAAATTTCACTTTCCTAAACAAGACAGCAATATGGGACCCTAAACATTCATTCTGGAACTTTTGTGTTCCATTGCTCTCCCTCAAGGGACCCTCTTTTGCTTTAATGCCTTGACTGCTAAGCTGTCGGGAAACTGTACTAAATGAGATGTCACCATCCCAAGACTACCTGCTTGATGCTGACTGTTCTCTAGCATCATATATGTTTCTTCCACAGATAAAAAATTAATCAAGTTTTTAAAAACTGTATCTTTCAGTGTGTTCAAATATGCTTTTACTCAAATGAAGTCTATTTCCAAAGATAGCCAGCATTAACCCGAGTTAATGCTTTATGATTTGGTTGGAGGGCTTGAGTCAAAGTGGTTTATGAATTACCTAATGAAGAAAGCATCCACACTACAGATTACTTGCCAGTGTTCATAAAAACAAGTAGAGTTTGAGGAGAGAAAAAGAAAAGAATCATAATCAGTTATTACTTTATATTTGTATAGCTGTTTGGAATTTACCCAGTTTGCAGTTTTAAAACAGTTTCAGTTCTGGAAAAGATTAGGTTATAAATTTGCAAGTGACTAAAACAATGCAAAAGTAAATAAATAAATAAGTAAAGTAGACCATGTGAAGGAGGCAACCTGTGTATGTCTTTTCTCATTCTTGCTCAGAACAGTAATAAGTGCTATTCTTTTCTAATAGCTGGCAACAAAATCATAAAAAGCGAAAATTTGCCTGAAGTTTCAAGTTAATTTGAGCTGAGTTAAACACCAAAAAGGGCAATGAGTTATTAAGTGGGACTTCAATCTATAGATTACATTGACTTAAAGGTTTAACTGAAGAAAAGCATAAATGAGGCTAGGCAAAGGGGTTTCCTGACTTCCACTTCCCAATCTTATCCTTCTATTGAGGAAAGTGCTGCAGAAATTCTATATACACTCTGCTGCTCATCTAAAAAGCAGAAGCAATGGGGTAGCTGGCTCTTTTCTTTTCTTTCTTTCGAGATGGGGTCTGGCTACATAGCCTTGGATGGCCCTGAACTCATGGCAGTCTTCCTGCCTCAGCCTCCTGAGTGCTAGGATTACAGAGAAATGACCTTTGTTTACACTGGATCCAAAGGAATACCTACTATTTTCATGAGAAGGACTCCAAAAATGAAACAGAGGTAGACAAACAACTCTAGAGAAAAGTAGACACAAAAGAAAAGTCCTCTGAGAACTAAAATGGACAGAGTCATCAAACTGAAATACTAACAATCTTCATGAGGCTACTTAACATGGGTAGCTGGAGATGGGTCAGTGGATCTTAGATCACTGGCTCTTAGATCAGGCCTGTTGAGGGACTAATTTAAAAGTGCCAACATAATGTTCTTAAGATGGCAAACAGTGTTTTTCTCCCCTCCAACTTCTGTCATAGTTTTAGTGTTCATTAGCTTAAAAATGGCATCATACAAAAAACCTCATTCACGGCCATAAGCTCAATTATCAACAGAGGTAGTAAACAAAGGAACTTTTAGAATAGATTCTAAAATGGATCAAAGTATGACTATACATTCAAAACCTTGGAGCCACATAATTATCCCCAAAATGAACTCTTTTAATTTTAAAATGCTTAAAAACACAACGACAATGAAGCACTGATGTGCCTTAGGCACAGTTACAAATCAGTGCTGAATTAAAGCTATGTCTTCTCTTTCAAAAAAAAGAAAAGAAAGCAGAGAACAAAGTTCAGTCTACAGTGGGAAAAACAGGATGAGAAGGAAACTAAAAAGGTGCTATCCAGTCACCTAGATTATTCTTTGTTTTCAGTCCACACCACTGGAAATGCTTACTCTTCTTTGAGTTTTTTCTTCACAGCCTTTATTTTTTAAAAACTGCAATTTGCTGAACATGAGATGTCCACATTTCCACTGGCAGGAGAGCCACTTTTGTGCCGTTTTTGCTTCCTCGGTGTGGGTCCTCCTTCCCTGAAAGTGCAAAGAGAGCAAGCCGACACCTGCAGGGTCCAGAGCCCCAGGATTACTCAGCTCCACTTAGAGAACAGGGTAAGAGATTGGCTGCATTTGTGCTTCAAAGGTCCAGCTCACTTTGGTTGTCCTTCTCAGTTGGCAAACTGCTCATAAAAAGCAAACTTGATTCTTTCTATGTGATGGCAAAGCTTGATGGCAGGGCCCAATTTTAAGTCCATGCACTCTTGAACGGTAGGAAGGGTAAGGAGCAACAGGGCCTGACCATCGATTTCCTGTTAAGGGATAAATGCAAATTATGTATGACATGCACATGAATGGCAGCTTGATCATGACAGTCCCCATTCATTCTTTCTGTCAAAACCGATGTCCCTGTTCTTCAGGGTCCAAAGCAACAAAGTCCTTCATTTTCCCTTTAAATAAATGTCACACATTTTTTCTGGTGGCTCTGCAATCCTACACCCTAAGGAACCTTTAGAGCTGATGATAAATTTTACCAAGAATGAGAATCTATTCTTCAAGCCTTTCTTTAGAAAAATTCAGTAAGCTTGTGAACCTTTTAACTGCTAGTTAACTGTGTCAAAATAACATCTTTTTAGAGGGGTCAAAGTCTGAAATGAAATATTAACTATAAACTTCAAGGCTCTTGTACTTATAACATTTGTAAGAACCAGTTAAAATTTTCAAAGATGTCCACTTTTGAACTCCCTTCAATTACCAAAACAAATTCCAACATTTATTTAGGGCCATTGACTTTTTTCTTCCCAGTGCTGGAGATCAAACCCAAGATGTTGTACATGCAAGGCAGGTAACAGATCATTGAGCTACATTCCCTGCCCACCACTGTTAGTACTTCAGCAAGTCTGCCTTAGAGAGAGAGAGAGAGAGAGAGAGAGAGAGAGAGAGAGAGAGAGAGAGAGAGAGAGAGAGTGTGTGTGTGTGTTTGAGACAGTGTTCCACTATGCAGTTCAGGCTGACCTTGAACTGACTTTGTAGCTCAGGCTGGCCTCAAATTTACAGCAACCCTCTTGCCTTAAGCACCCAAATGCTGGGATTGCAGGTGTCGCCACCATACCCAGCTTGCCTTGACATTGGTTACCATGCTAAAGCTTGATGTATGACAAATGCTGATATTTTTTAAAAATAAGCAAATTATTTTCAAAAAGATGAGGACAGTTAAGAAAGGCATGTTTGATTTTAAACTATCTAAATTTGGGAGGATAGAATCAAATTCTTAGAAAAAAAATGGAAATGCAATGATAACCTGCTTCAACAATGAAGTCTGGTAAACAATTTTTTATTGTCTTTTCTCTCCTAAAAAGAGAACTAAAACAATTTTTTTTAAAGATTAAAACATTTTTCCTGCAAGCTGTCAGTAAACTGGACCATTATATGCACAGTTGTCTGCTGAAAACACATTACTATTTTAGATGACAGGAATCTGTGATTACCTGGTCTAGGAATATTCTTGCTAACGGAGCACAGTCGGTAGATCTGATGAACCGCACAACGTCGGCCACACTCCATTTCAGAGGGTTACTGTCCAGATGAAGTCTTTCAGAAACTTCAATCCTTATTTCCTTCATTCCCAACAAAACCAGGCCAGATGATGTAAGAGCTATTTTACTCTTTCAAAACAAGTCTATTTAAATTTATAATCCTTCAACACAAGATCTAAAGTGACCTTATGACATGATTTCTCCCAGCAAAGATGGTAAAGGCCCACATGCATTAGTGCAGTACTTGAGAAAACTGTAATACAAATTTTATTTATTTTGAGATAAGGTCTCACTATGTAGTCCAGGCTGGACTTGAACTCTTTGTGTACCCCAGGCTGGCCCCAAACTCACGGTGATCCTCCCTCCTTTAGCCTAGGATTACAGGCATGCACCAGCATACCAGGTGCAACAAATTTTATTTTAAATTGACTTTTACAACACAAAATACCACTAAGGAAGAGTTCATCACCAAGTTTCAGTAAAATAATTTAGATAATTTAACAGAGAAAAAGCACCTTTTGTTTTGTTTTGAAGACAGGGTCTCAGTGTATAGTTCAAACTAGCCTTGAACTCACTATGTAGCCCATGCTGGCCTTGAACTTGTGGTGATCCTTATGGCTCAGCCTTGATATATATATCAAGATACTTAACCAGAAGCAAAGGGATAATGTAGTTTTATAAAAGCACGTATATTGTGCCACATAGCTCAGTGGCACAAGTGCCTGCCTGGCAAGCACAAGGTTGGGAGTTCAATCCCCAGTACCAAACAAATAAACAAACAGCATGCATATTATAAAAGTAGTTTCCCTAAAATAAATGACAGACTACAAATAAACTAGCAATATCATAACTACCTTCGGAATCTTTTTAAGAGAGACCCTAGAAATTCTTTAGAAGAAATGGAATACCAGATTGTAGAGGAAAACGACAGAAAGCGGGGTGTGAGGAGGACAGACAGACACTTTTTAAATGATACCTTTGGCGTAGGAGGTTTATTTTCGTCATCAGAAAATGACAAGGTATGAAGCTCTCTTTTCCTCCTTTCTCTATCTGGGAGCAGCGAGGAGGACATCTCACTTTGGGTAGGAGAGGAGGAACATGACTTTTTTTCGGACATCTCTGACTCTTCCTGTAACTCATCCTGCTGCTCAGATGTACTGCCTTCACTCAGAGAATCATCATCCCCTTCATCTACATCATCTTCGTCTTCAACCCCACTCCCCTAGAGGAAAAGGAGGCAAGTGTCATTAAAATTCAGGACAAATCAGTTATTGTACTATAAAACCGCCATCTATTGGCCAAAGAACTGATTCAGAGAGACCTGCAGGTATTCTTTCTGTGGCCTTATTGTAAAACAGTGGTCATTTGGCTTCCACACATGACAGATGCATCACAGATCTCATACCTGGGGGGAGCCAACTGGGGTATTGTCAACAGATGTAGATGAGCGTTTCTTCTTATGAACAAAAACATTTTTCCGCCTCTTTCTTCTCTTATTGGCTTTTTTCAGGGCACAAGCTAAGTTACTATGCCCCCCAGGTGGCCTCCCAATTCTTTTGTTTTTCTTCTTTCCGTAATAGTGGGCTAAATGTGGGTGACAAAGACAAATGAAATAGCTTCATTATTGTTGCATACCTTAGAACTGCAAGAGATTCCACTAGCACAGCAAAAAAACAGGAATATTATATTTGAAGTTTAAATGATACATATGGTACAATAAGCAGAAAAGTGTACAATTTGATTAGTACTGACAAATACATAAACCTGAATAAGCCTCCTCCAATGGATCTCCACCTCCATCAACTGAGAAAGTTCTTAGGATCCCTTTCTGGAGCAACCACTATTCTAATTTCCATCACTGTAGATTAATTTTGTATCTGTGGATCACAGAGTAGGTACTTTTTTGTGAATATACACAGCATGTTTTTGAGTCATCTATCCTATCGTATACATGAGCGTTTCATTCCTTTATGTTAGCAACTAGCATTCCATCATATGAACATACCAGTTTATCTATTTTCCTGTTAGGCATTGAGGCTATTTCACTTTTAATATAATTAATTTAATTACAATGAACATTCTTACTTAAGGCTTTTAATGGATATGTTTTCATTGCCTTGAATAAAGTACCTAGTAATGGAATTGCTGGATGATAAAGTAGATGTATGTTTAACTTTTAAAGAAGCTGCCAACTTTCCTAACTGGATGTATAAATTTATACGCCCACCAGCAATGTATGACATCGAGTTGTTCCTTATCTGTGCCAACCATTATTAGTAATGTTGGTCTCTTCCATTTCAGCCAGTCTAGTCTGTGTGTTTGGTTATTTTTCACTGTGCTTTTTTTGTCCAGTTTTTAAAAAGTACATTTTTACTATTAATTGGCACATAACAATTACACATATTTATGGGATTCAATGTGTAATGATCAGATACAGGTAAAAAATCTATATTCATCAACTCAAACTGTCATCTCAAACACCATTTCTTTTTTGTTGGGAATAGTCCAAATCCTCTCTAGTATCTATTTTGAAATATATAATGAATAGTTATACTACTGTGATATAAAACATTAGAAGTTATCTCGTCTATCAAACTGCACTCTTAAAGATAGGCATTTTCTTTTCTTTTTTTTTTTTTGGTATTGGGGATCGAACTCACGACCACACGCTTGCAAGGCAGATGCTTATGCCACTGAGCTAAATCCCTGGCCCTCAAACTGCACTCTTATACCATTAACAATCCTCTCTTCATTCACCCTCCCCCATGTCTTCCCAGGCTCTGATAATCAATCACTATTCTATTTTTATTTTGATACCAGGAATTGTATTCTATTTTCTATGCTTATAAGATCAACCTTACCTTCCACATGTGAGAACATGTAGCATTTTTCTGTGCTTGACTCACTTCACTTATCCTAATCTCTAGCTCCATCCATGTTCTTACAAATCTCATTGCAGTGTTGTATTCCCCTGATCATTAATGATTCTGTATGTTTTCATGTGCTTATTGGACATTTGTATCTGAAATGTATGTGAAAGGTTTTTATTCATTGTTTTGAAACTGTTTTGTTTCTCTTTATTTTTTGTGATGCTGAAGATAAAACCCAGTCTCTCTTGGGTTAGGGTTAGGGCCAGGCAAACTCCCTGTCTATTACGAGCTACATCCCAAGTACTTTTTAAAAAAATTTTTTATTGAAATCATAGTTGGCATAATATAAAACTTGCCAGTTTAAAGTGTACAATTCAATGGTTTATGCTTTGCAATCTTTACCACTAATTTAAAAACATATTGCTTCTTTAATTTTAATTTAGGTGAAACTCACATAGCATAAAATCAACTATTTTAAAATTTATAATTTAGAGATATTTAGTATATTCAAAATAGTGTGAAACCATTATTGCTGGTACATCTTAAAACTTCCCTTTTTGTTATTACGTAGGGAGAGTTGTTAATACATTCTGGAGATAAGGTCTTTACTAGATATATGTATTAAAAATAATTTCTCTACATACTGTGGCTTTTGTTTTTATTTTTTTTAAAATGGTATTATTTAAAGAGCAGTTTTTAATTTTAATGATATTTCACTGTTATGGCTTATATCTAGATGTACCCCCAAAGCCTCATGTGGTCATATATAAGAACTTTCTAAAGTGGTTGGATTAGGGTGCGATACTCTGGTTAAGTGTGGTTTGCTGGAACCGAGGGGCTGGGTAAAGGAAGGCCCCACCCCAAAGGCTGCTGGCCTGTAAGATATAAAAGGGGGAGGTAGGCTTGCTGCTGCTGCCGCCTGCTGCTTTGTTGTCTCCTGCCTGTGGCTTTGCTGTTTCCTGCTTGCTTGCCACTGACTATTTCTCTTTTGTAATGCCCCTCTGCCATGGCACCCTGCCCTGGAGCCAGCCAACGATGGGCTGAAACCTCTACAACCGTGAGCTGAAATAAACCTTTCTTCCTTTAACTTTGAATGTTAGACATTTTGTTTCGGCAATGAGAAAAGTAACTAAGACATTCACTCACTAATTGCTTCCTTTCTGCTAGGTGTATTTCTAGATTCTAAGAAATCTTTGCCTACCCCAAGGTCTTGAAGATATTTTCATTGTTTCTGTCCAAAAGCTTTATAGTTTTAGTTTTCATATTAGGTCTATGACAGATATTAATTTTTGTATATGGCATGAGGTATGAGTCAAGCAGTTTTTGCTTTTACTATTTGAGAATTCAATTGTACCAGTAGCATTTGTTAAAAAGAACTTCCCTTCTCCACTAATTGTTGCCCCTGTAAATCATTTGACTATATATAAGTTGGCTCTACTTCTGGACCTTCTATTCTGTCCTAATACCTTTACTACTCTTTAATAAGTTCATGATGGGGCCATACTTTTTATGTCTGGCTGCTGGAAAGCTCTATACAACCAGTGGTATATGTGTGAGTGCCCCACTGGGCAGCATAGGACTCTCCCATCAGGTTGTACAAGCTGCCTAAGTGCGCATTTATGTACCACTGGTGGTTTGAGCCAGTGGGAATGTGTTAATACCAAGTTCTTCTGATTACTATAGCTTTATGATTTTTTTTTTTAAAAAAGAAGGCAGCAGAGAGCAGAGAGAAAGCCCTTCAACTTTATTCTTTTCTAGGAATATTTTAAGCATTCTAGATTCTTTGCATTTCCACTTAAACTTTAGAACATAAAGACAATTCAAAAATGAAATATATTCTAGTTCTGGGTTATGTATTAAAGTAATATCAAATTCCAATGTAAATTTCTGCAAAAATGAATTCCTAAGAATACAAATCCATTGGAGATCAATTTACTAATTAGGAGATTCAAATTACTAATTAGGAGAAATTGGATTATTTTAAAGCCTAGGGTAATTTCAATTTATCATTGTAAAAGATAAATTCAGACAAAAAAAGCACAATAAAGTTCATAAATCTTCCTAGTGTTTCTCTATTATATATATGTAGTATTATTCATATATTTACACGAATATTTTCCACTTAGCTCCTGATAACTGCAGTTTCCTAAATGAAGGGTTGATAACAATAAGCTAAAATAATCTCTGCCTTTAAGGAGTTTACAATTCAACAAATACAAACAGAAACTACTAGGAGGTTAGACTTTTACATGCATTTGTAACTCAAATTCTGATTAGAAAGTCTGCCATGCCTAATGTGGATCAGCATCATCAGCTGCATTAAGGAACTGCTGGAAACACAGACAGTCCCAGAGACCCACAAATCTGATAAATCAGAACGTGCATTTAAACAAGATGCTCAAGTGATCTGCAAAAACTGTAAAATTTCAGAGTCATAGATTCCTAAAAGAATTCCTTCAAATCTGACACAGTAAAATCCTCCCAAGGGACACCAGGGTTTGTAGTACTTAAGGAAATGCAGGATAAGAATTTCGTTTTTGGGTAATAATGCCCTGATGAGAATCCACACTGTGAATTTCACCCCACATGACTCTTGCCTCAGTTTCACAAAGAAGACAAGCAGGAGGGAGGACAGTTCAGAGCTAAGAGTGCATTTCGCTCTCCTTTGCATAGTTACACCTCCCCGACCAGCAGGGCTTCTTTACTGCTCTTCACGGACACTGAGCAAGCTCCTGAAACCCTATGGCCTTGCTGTTCCCTTTACTAACTCACACACACAGCTGGCTACCTTGGTTCCCTCATGAAGTGCCCAATCACAAGACTCTCCAGCCACCTGTGCCCAGCCTTCCTATTCTGTTTTGTGCCTCCTTACCTGGCTTCATCTCCCCTGCCTCGTACTTGTCTCTACATCTGCTTGCTTGCTTATTATTTCTATCCCACATTAAATGAAAACTCAGGGAGGATAGGAATTTTATTGTAGTATTATATCCCAGGGCTACGACAGTGGCAGCACGCATTAGGCACACAAAACCCACACGAGTATGAATACATTATATACCTATTAGATGCACCAGCTAATTCATATACATGTCATATAAAAGATGGCAAACTAGGACTCAAAAGCCAAATGTGGTCCATGGGCTGTTTTAGTATGGTCCTACAGCTAAAAATGGTTCTTTCATTTTAGAGAGAGTTCTTTACAATAAAACAAAAACCAATGTGTGACAGAGATCATAGAACTGGCAACATAAAGTATGTATTATCTGACCCTTTACAGAAAGTTTGTGTACTTCTGCTGTATATGAATGTGTGCAAAATAAAAATATTTTTCCAGGATATACGGTATAAGCTTCCATAGTTAACACACTTGAAAAACATGACTCACTGTATTTGGTCTTTGTAAGTACAGAGCAGTTCTCAGAACATGTATCCAGAACCATCCGTGGACCAAAGAGGTTAGGACAGCATTCCAGTTTGATACAGGTTTGCCGGCAGAATTCAGTCACCCGATCTGCTGTTTTCACTATTTCAACAGTAGCCCGATAACTCTTTCCTTTATATCTGCCATTGGAAAACATTGGATGCCAAGTTTATTGGGCCAGTGACTACCCAGAGTAAAATCAAGTATATTAATATACCTGAAAAATACTTTTGCTTCTTAGAACACTGTGTCCTTCACAGTTTACTGACTCTGAGAACAATAAGAACATTCTGTCTTGTACTTAAACATGATCAACAATGATAATGAAAAGCTAATATTTAAATAATCAAAATAAAGTTCCAATGTTCTATTCTAAGGTGAAGGTTTTCAAGTAGTAATTTTACTTACTATTATAAAAAGGATAGGAGCTTTTCATTAAGTCTTTCTTTACCCTCACAGTGATTCTCATGGTGTGGCTCAAGGATATAGTATGATCTGCCACCTACCATCATCCATCCATGAAAAAAAATCAGGTCAGAAAATAACAGTAAATATTTATAAACTTTCACAAGAATTTGAAAAAATAGTTTTACGTCTCCTGAATTTAATAAAAAATTGTTCTTGCATTTCTTTTAAATTTTGTATTGCTTATACTCCATTTTTACTATGTTATAACCTTATTGATCCATGACAGAACGGAAACTAACAGAAAAAACAAGCAAGCCTAAATCCTTCGTCACAAATAGCTGAAACAGCACTACCACAGGGAACAAGCATCCTATTATTCAAAGAAGTGATGGTGTGACCAAATAAAGACAAACAATAGTAAAGAGCAGAGGAATCTACTCACTTGGCTTTTAGTACTTCCCCACAACCATGCCACACAGAGTCTTTGTCCAGCTGGAGCTCCCGAAGAACACGACTGGGCTTATAAGCCGCATTGATAAGTAAGGTGAGGACCTAAGTTCAGTTTTAAAGCAGGAATATGGGTTGGGAAGGAGAAAAGTAGACCATTAGAACCATGACACTTTCCTTACCCTGTAGAGTACTATTGCCATTTTGGAAATTAATTAATTTTATTACTGATTAAAAATGTCAACAATGACAGTGGCCCATAAAGAATAATTGACCTTCAATATGATCAGTAAAAAACAGGCGCCATGAATTTCGATTTATTGTCACTTGCTTCCAAATGCTTTCCCAGCCATGGTACACACAGAAAATTACCATACATGTGTTTGTGACACTGCAGACAGTTGAACATTCTTGTGGCTAAAGGAGTCTTTCCCAGAAGCTCTAGCTTTGTGAGGCCCTGCCTTGCCCCACCCTGAGGGCTGAAAGGTTCTACAGGTCCTCACATCTATTATCCATGGTATGCAGTACACTAGCTCAAAGTATGAAAGTCCAGCAGATTCATTGCTTTATCATGGCTCTCAGTTAATGCTATGCAGCCTCTAAGTCGTAGACTAATCTCATAGTTCACTCTTTTTGAGACAGTCTCACTTTATAGAGTGGGCTGGCCTTGAACTCACAGTGATCCTTCTGCCCCAGCCTCCTTAGTGCCAGGATTACAGGCATGTGCTATCATGCCTGGTTCTCACAGTTCACTCTTGCTCAGTTCTCATGTGACTCTGACAGAAACGAGGCTGCTCTATGAAGAACTACTCACATAAATGTTCTAGTTACTTATGGTAAAAAAACATTAAATGGAAAATTCCAGAAGTAAATGATTCATAAACTTTAAATTATACACTGCTCAGAGCAGCATGAAGAAATCTTGTGCCATTCTGCCTGAGACATGAATCATCCCTTGTCTAGCGTACCCCAGTGTATATGCTACTCATCTGTTGGTCTGTAGCTGTATGGGTTATCAAATCAACTATGTAAGTACTGTGTTGCTTGTGTTCAAGTAATCCTTAATGAGCCCAATGCTGCATCATGGTGCCAACATCATTCACCTCACTTCATCTCAACCTGTATACACTGCATCATCTCATACTACCACAATTACAAGTGCAAATCCAGCATAAGATTCTGTGACAGACAGATCACATTCGTGTAACTTTTACTGTAGCATTTTGTTATAATTGTTCTGGTTTTATTACTGTTGTTGTTAATGTCTTACTGTGTCTCATTTGCAACATAAACTTTATCACAGATGGTATGGTTTAAGTGTCTCCCAAAAGTTCATGTGTTAGAGGCTTGGCTCTGGCATGGTAGCCATGGGAGGTGATGAGGTGATGGGGCCTACTGGGTGATTTTGAGGCCAACTGGGGGCACATCCTTGGAAGGACTGGTGGGACCCCAGTGTCCCTCTGGCTTCTGGTTTGGTTAAGCAGCCTGCCTCAAAAATGGTTTAATATGATAGATAGATATTTAAAAAACACACTGTATAAGCTTTGGCACTACCCACATTTTCAGGCATCTATTAAGGTCTTAGAATAGTGACAGTGAACCTTTTAGAGCATTCAATGATAACAAGCAGCCAGCTGGGCACCTGTGTCTTAAGTTTACTACCACTGTAAAAGACAATGACAGACTGCTGTACATGAGAAAAGTTAGTAACTTGATAAAGCCTCAAGCTGTCACATATATGGCATGTGGCTCCCCATATGAATAAGCTTAGGAGACTGCTATGATCAAATCTCCACGTTCTTTTACCCTAGGCCAGAACCTTACCTCTCTGAGGACCAGAACACAGTTCCCAGGTCCTACACATTGAGGGAGCTCAGCAATTCTTCCTTTGTTAAGATATGGCCCTGAGAAGCAGCGGTGGTTGAAATATATCTTTGGACAACAATACTTTCCATTAATTGTAACTGGGAAATTGAGAAAAAAACATTAAGAACTGTCATTCTCCTCCCCATATTTAGAAAGCTGAATTACTAGGGTGAAAAGTTCAAGCATACACATCACTGGGTGAGTTTTATAAATTACTTTTTTGTGTGTGGAGCTAGGGATTGAAACCAAGGGCTCATGCATGCTAAGCAGGTGTTCTACTGTTCAGGCACAGAATTACATATCTAAAGGTTAACATATTATCTGAGGATGACCTTGAAATACTGTATACCTAGAAGTTTATGCTTACCTCATCCTAGACCACAGAGTTTATCACTCTGCTAAAATAAATATCCTGAATTACATGCTGATTTCCTGGAGTTATGAGATATTGATTTAGAGTCAATCTTCTACTTCTATCAATAAAGAAAATGGAGAATCCACTTCATGAACCATGATGACCCGGATAGTAAAAGATTTCCAGTTCTTTAAAAAACAACTACTCAATAATCTGTTTCGGAATACTTGTAGGGATTCACAATGAATGTTATCCAGAACCACATTTTTGCCACCAAGTACATACACTGACCCTTGAGCTGGAACTGCCCTCAATAGGAGAGACACCTTGCCCAAGGTTCCATTCCTTGTGAGGAAGGGTGGGAACTAAGCTTACTTCTAATAATTAACACATTAGATGTGTCCACCATGCCTGGATTTTGGACACTTTCTGTAACAGTATCTGCTCCAAGACTCCCTTGGGACTAATAGAAACTTCTATTCCAAGTGTATTGCACTTTGGTTTACCTCTTGGTATAATCCTGCTCCTTTATTCCTGCATCCTTACTCCTTCCAGGAGCTGTTTCCAAAAGCACTCCCTATGAAACCCTAGCATGAAAACATCAGAGGCTCAGACTGTTTCTCAAAGAACCTGACCTATGACAAAATCCAAACCAAAATGCCAAGGTTGTAATCATAGAGAAGATACTAATGTCTTAATTCTATAGTTTCAGTAGGCCAGCAGTGCATCAAAAATGAGGAATTAACATAGTTCTGATCCTCTATGTACAAACAATATAGTGAAATGGTAGAAGGTAGACGAGACAAATATTTTGAACATTTGAGTTCTGTTTCTCACCCCACCACTCAAAAGCTCTCTGAGTCCTGTTTTGTTCTCTAGGCATTTACTAAATACTACCTGAATGCCCAATCTGTGCTAGAATACACATGGCCTAGATGCTCAGCATTATACGGCTAGCACAGGGCTAGTCAAGAGTTGTATTAAAAGACTGGACAAAAACCTGAAGCTCCAGTCTCATTTCATTTATTAGTCACTACTTCTGGGACAATCAAATAAATCCAGTGTTTTATTTTTTAATTGTGAAATTTATGTATAAAGTATATGTATCATCAAAAGTGTTTAAAAAGAGTAAGCCTTTGCCACTCAAACACCTAACTCAAGAAAGAGCACTCTCCCTAGAAAGCCTCAGGTTCCTTCATATAAAGTACACTGACCTCTATAGCCCTTGGTACACAACAAATGACCAATAAAGAACAGCTACAATTATAACTTGGCAGAAGTATCAACATACAGACAACTACAAGACGAAGCACATCCTGCCTTGTTTCACACAAAGGCACAATTAGGCAACTCTTCTCTGAATGCACATTCTATAAATCAAATGTCAAATACTGCCCATTAGAAGAAACTAAGGGTCCTCTTTTCTCTAAGATCACAAATGCTTATACCTGAGTCTGTAGAGTTCAGCTCTTGACTCTTTAAGCCCTCGTGAACAGTCCTCGAGGATGGTATTCTGGGTTAAGAAAACAGCTAAAATAGTGACATCATTCTTAAAATCAGCACAGCATAAGAGTTAGTTTCCCTCAAATCAAAGAAGAAAGCTAATGCAGCAGGTTATAAAATCTGCAACAGAAGGACCTTCATCACACCTTTTTTACATATGCAATTGCTTCTAAAATTATGCACAGAGTCTAATGAGACACTGGACGATCTGTAGATGATGTGATACTGCATGGTTCAGACAAATTTTCCTTTTAATAATACGTGTGCAAGAAATTAGAAATTATGAGATTCTTAATTTGTCTTTATTTTTGGAGACAGGGTCCTGCTACGTAACCCAGGCTGACCTCAAACTTGTGATTCTTCTGTCTCAGTCTCTCCTGAATGCTGGGATTACAGGCCTACACCAATATGCCCAGCTTCCTGTGGAATTTTTAAAGCACAAGTAAATTGTTTCTTTTTTTCAATAGTCATATAACAAATATTTTGTATACAGTTCTTCCACTTATTTCAAAATTGTTTTAAAATTATCTTTTAAAAGAAAAACCCAGACTTATCCTGCAAGCAGCAATTCCTAAAAAGGGCTAATTCACTTTTAAAGAATGCTTCCTGATTAAAGCTTTGGACTAGTCTCAGCAAAGTCAAAGAAAAATCCAAGGGCAATTTTTGGTCCTCATTATCTTACTTTTATAACTAGAGTAAATTTCTATGGTAACCATATTGAGAGGTAAATCTAAATTAAATGTGGTCATAATAATAGGGCTGTAATCTGATAGGCATGGTGGCCTTATAAGAGGAGGGAGGAGGAGAAAAAGAACAGAGAGAGAGAAGAGAGACAGACAGACAAAGGTGGGCGGGAAGGACGGGGGTAGGGAGAGAAGAGGAGGGAGGAGAGGAGTTGAGGGAGAGAAATGGGGGGAGAGAAAGAGGTAGGGAGAGACATATTTTCAACATGGCTGAGTGAGGACTCAGCCAGAAGGTAGCCATAAACAAGTCATGGAAGAGAGACCTGATCAGGAACCAAACCAGATGGCACCTTGATCCTGAACTTCTAAGCCTTCAGAAAATAAATTTCTGAGGTTTTAGTCACCTGGTCTGCAATGTTTTGTTATGTTAGACTAACAAAGAATTTGAAACCCAGTGGTCACAGACACAGAAACCTTTGTATGGTAAGAGTCAAAGTGACCACCAATTAACTTTTGGTTTTTAAAAACTGTGTGCTACAAAGAGTTTCCTAATTTAAGTGTCTTTTCTTTTGGAGTTGTTTTTTCTAACTCAAGACAGGTATTTTAACCATTTCCTTATTTACAATTTTTGTTCTTCCTTCACAAATACCAGTAAGGGGGGGAGTCCTAATTTCTTTTATTCAAATTTCTTCAGGCTCTAAAAGCCAAAGAAATGGGGCTGGGGATTCAGCTCAGCGGCATAAGTGCCTGCCTTGCAGGCATGCGATTGTGAGTTCAATCCCCGGTACTGGTAAAAGCCAAAGAAACTATTTGGAAGATATCTTGAGAATGTCATTTATCCTTTTTATATAATGCCATTTAAGAAAATACACATATTGTATCAAGATGTACATACAATTATCAAATTTGAATTAAAAGATTATGCTTCCACCTGAGAAAATAACACAAGAGAAGACATACTCTGATATGTTTATTTCTTCTTTTAGACTGTCTAACTTTCAAACTTCAACTGTTCAGACATCCTATTATACTTACTGTTTTTCTGGTTGAACCACTGCAATCTTCTTCTGTTTATGTACTGTAAAACAAGAAAGAAAATGTCAAGAAAAATAAAAAAGATAAAGGAAAAGTTATATATGTATTAAACTTATTGTGACTTATTTAAAACTTGGTTTCTGCTGGGCTGGGGGTTTAGCTCAGCAGCATAAGCGCCTGCCTGGCAAGCATGAGGTCATGAGTTCAATCCCTGGTACTAAAAAAAAAGGTTCAAAACTTGGTTTAACTATTAAATATGGTAAATCAGTATTTGTATGTCTGAATATCTGAGGGACACTTTCTAGAGAGGTTTTACACAAGGAGCAAAAACAGTATTTTCAAAGCTCTCTAGGTCAATGAATTCCTGAAGAAACTTCCAAGCAAAAACTGATATTCAAAAGAAAAACTAATTTCACAAAGGGTGTGAAGACCATTCAAGGGGGAAGAGCAGCCCTCAACAGTTCATGCTGGGGACCTGGACATCTACATAAAAGTAGTTTCACTCAAAGCTGGGTGTGGTGGCACATTCCTGTAATCCGACCACTCAGGCAGCTGAGGCAGAAGAACTGTCTGCAAGTTCGAGACCAGCCTGGGCTACAAAGTGAGCCCAAGGCCAGCCTGAAATGTATAGTGAGACCCTGTCTCAAAAAGACAAAAAAGAAGTTACACTCTCACCTTGCATCATATATAAAAAATTAACTCAAAACAGATCAAAGATCCAAACATAAGATATAAAACTATAAAACTCTTACAGAACAATACACATGAAAGTCTTCATGACATTAAATTTGTAAATGACTTTTAAAATGTGATACTGAGAAAAAAATAAAAAATAAATATTAAACGAGCTAAATCAAAATTTAAAATTTATGCATAAAAAATTAAATCTTGTACAAAGCAGGAGAGTGAAATGACAATGAAATAGGAGAAAATATTTCCAAGTCAATATCTAGACTATAACAAAGAAGTCCTATAAGTAATTAAAAGATAAATAATCTAGTTTTAAACTGGACAAAGACTTATGTAGCTAAGCCATCTGATTTTTGACAAAGGGGCCAAAACATATGTTGGAGCCTCTTTAACAAATGGTGCTGGGGAAACTGGGTATTAAATATAGAACCCTGTTACTTATCCTGAACAAAAATAAACTAAAAAAAAAAAAAAATTAAGTCAAGTGTGGTGGCACATGCCTGTAATCCCAGGGGGATGCTGGGGCAGGAAAAGCATTGAAAGTTGGAGACCAGCCTGGGCTACATCGTGAATTAAAGACCAACCTGAACTATAAAGCAAGACTGTTGCAAACCCCAACCCCCAATTAACTCAGCATGGATCAAAGACCTCAATATAAGATCTAAAGTTCTGAAACTGTTAGAAGATACAGGGAAACACTTCAAGATATAGGCACAGGCAGTTCTTGAGGAGGACTCCAAAAACTCAGAAAGCAGTAAGAATTGACAAATAGTATTCCATCAAATTAAAGCTCTACAGCAAAGGAAATAACAGAGTGATGAGACAGCCTACAGGATCGGAGACAATCTTTGTTAGCTACTTTCCCAAAAGGAAATTAAAATGAAAAACATAAAGCCAGGCATGGTAGCTCATGCCTGTAATCCCAGCACTTGGGAGGCAGAGGCAGGAGGATCATTGCAAGTTCGAGACCAGCCTGGGCTACAAAGTGAGCTCAAGGCCAACCTGAACTGCACAGGGAGACCCTGTCTCAAAAAGACAAAAAAAAAAAGAAGAAGGAAAAGAAGGAGAAGAAGGAGAAGAAGGAGAAG
>PVLA01004319.1:0-39527 GCA_004027455.1 Hydrochoerus hydrochaeris | reverse complement strand
TGGCTACAATCAAGATTAAACAAACAAACAGACAGACAGACAAACTCTAATAAATGCAAGCAAATATGCATGGAGAAAGAACCCTGTATACACTGTTGGTAGAAATATAGATTAATACAGTCACTAAGAAAATCAGCACAGATGTTTCTTCAAATTTAGGTATGATTTACCACTAGACAGAAATCTAGTGGTATGATCTAGATATACCACTCCTTGGTATATAAATGAAAGGAGAGAAATCAGCATACTACAGATAAACTTGCATACCCAAGTTTACTGTGGCACAATTCACAATAGCCATGATAAAAAACTAGCCTTGGTGCTGGTTTATGGATGACTGCATTTAAAAATGTGGTTTATATACACAATGGAGTACTATTTGGTCATAAAAATAATTGCATTTGTGGGAAAATGAGTGAAACTGGAAATTATGATGTTAAGCAAAATAAGCCAAACTTAGAAAGAAAAGTATTACATATTTTTCCTAATATGTAGACTCTAGGGAGGAAAAGATGACAAGAAAGTAACAAGCAAGTACTGGGTAAGAAAAATGGGGTTAGGGAGGGGGAAGATGGTCTAAGGGAGGGCAATACAGGGATGGATATGATCAAAATGTTTTATGCATATATAAAAATGCAACAAAATCCGATGTTATAAAATTAACGTGCAACAATAAAAATATTTTTTAAATATAAATATGGGAAGAAGCCGGGCCATGCCCTCCCACGCACCAGAGGCAGTCACTTGGCCAAGAGAGCCAAGAAGCCAAGTTGTGCCCTCCTGTGAGCCAGCAGCAATTGCTTGGCCAGTAGCAAACCAAGAGGCCATGCCGTGCCCTCCCATCAGCCAGCTGGCACGTGGGCTGGAGAGAAGAAGAGCATCCCTCCTCACCCCAAGCAACTGGCTGATGTGGAAGGGCACAGGCTGAGATGATAGCAAATCAAGTAAAGAAACAACTTAACACTTGTTGACTGACTTTGTAGGCCTACTGCCAGTAGTCTGAGCATTTTTTTAGAGGATAACAATAAGCAATATGGTAACTAGTGGGGACTTCCACTGTCTTGCTTTTGAAATCCAATAGTTCTTACTGTTTTGTTCCACTGTATTGTTTTATTCTCTTTAAAATAAAAAAAAATATAAATACGGGCAAAAGAACAGTATACATTTTTCCAGAGAAGATATGCTAACAGCCAATAAACATACAAAAGATGTTCAACATGACTAATCACTATGAAAGAGCAAATCAGAACCACAATATGACATCAATTCATAAACCTTAGGGTGATTATCAGAAACAAACAAAAACACAAAGTAAGTGTTGGGGAGGATGTGCAGTAACTGGAGCCTCATATATTGCTGGTAGGGAGGTAAATAATGCAGCTGCTTTCAAAAAGAGTGTGTTGGTTCCTCAAGCTACTAAATAGAGAGTTACCATAGGACTCGGAAGTACCACTTCTCAGAATACACCCAAAAGAAATTAAAATACGTCTATATAAAAAGGTTACTAATGTTCAAAGCAGCATTATTTATAATAAAAATGGAAACAACCTGAGTGTTCATCCACCAATAATTAAACAGACATGTAATAGTCATGTAATAGAAAAAAGTACTGACAGACATTATAAGATGGATGAATTCTGAAAACATTATGCTAACTGAAGGAAGGCAGTCCCAGAAGACAGACACGTTCTACTGTATGATTTCATTTATATGAAATGTCCTGCATGATCAAATCTACAAAGACAAAATAGGAGTGGGTGCCTGAAGAGGGTGTTTCTAAAGGGTATGGGGTTTCTTTCAGAAATAAAGAACATGTTTTCAAATTATGATAACAGTCAAATTGTGATAACAGTACAACTCTGAGAATACACTAAAACCACTTAATTAATTAATTCATTTTTTTGTCTTCTTGATACAGGGTCTCATTATACAGTTCAGGCTGGCCTTGAACTCACTTTGTAGCCCAGGCTGATCTTGAACTTGCAATAATCCTCCTGCCTCAGCCTCCTGAGCGCTGGAATTACAGGAGTATGTCACCATGCCCAGTAAACGACAGAATTTAAAAGCAAATTTCACAGATGTAGTTATAGCTCAATAAAACTGTTTTTTAAAAGAGTGGAGAGAGGCAGTCACTTTCAAGATTAGATTATAGAAAGAATCTGGCTTTTTCTTCTTCTTCAACCTCTCCTTTTCGCTCATGTCCTCGTTCTAATGGAAGCCAGCTGCCATGCTATGAGGTGTCCTATGGAGAGATCCATGAGGCAGGAATCTAAGGGAAGCCTCAAGGCAATAGCTGGCAAGAAGCCAAGACCTTTGGCCCAACAGCTCAAGGAAGTGAAGTTTTGCTGCTATGGTCTGAACGTCTATGCTCTCCCAGTTTCATACTGAAACCTAATCACTAATGTATTCACATTAGAAGATGGGGTTCTTTGGATGACAATTAGCTCATAAGGGCAAGATTTAGTGCCCTTATTAAAAGAGGCCCTAGCAAGTTAGAATGTGAGGACATAGCATGGCTTTTTCTATGAACCAGGAAACAGGCCCTTATAGCAGCCTGAATTTTCTTGACACCTTGCTCTTGGACCTCCCAGCCTCCAATAATATGTTACTTACAAGTTACTTAGTCTATGACATTTTGTCCTAGCAATGGACGACGATGCCTGCCAATCATCATTTGTGTAGAGCTGGGAGCAGATTCTTTGCAAGCTGAGCCCTGAAAGGACTCTTTCCCTGCCTGACAACTTCACTGCAACCTATGAGAGACCTGGATCCAGAGGACCTACTAAGTTATACCCAGACCCCCAGACCACAGAAACTGTAAGAAAATAAATAATGTTGCAATAAGTAACTGTCTATGCAGGCAGAATACATTTTTTTTTCTCTAAAATGTCCTGATTCATACTAATTGGTAGCTGCCACACTAGAGAGTATTTAACAATCAGCCTTCTACCCCAGAAATAAATACCTCGTGCCCGGCGAGGAGTGCTGAGGGGGTGGCCATTGGTTTCACACCAGCCCAAAGGAAATATATCCATGGATTCTACACTCACTATACATTCAGGTACAGGCTTCTTAGACCCTGTTTAAATTTAAAAAGAAGAACAAAACAAAGCACTTTTAACCCATTAAATAGCTGCAATAATAAAGACACAAGTCTCTTAAGCATATCTTTTTCATGGAAGTCATGCTGCTTCATGCAAGCTAAATGTTATGAAAACAGTGAACTGTCCCTCTGCATAACTTGTAAGAACAAAAATGGGTAGTAGAGAAAATAAGGCTAAGCCTCAGTAAAGAACAGCAAATACACAACTGGAATGACCAATGGTATCATTCAGATGGTAACAATTATAGTCAACTCCTTGAAATAACTAGACACCAAAAGGCAAAGTGATAGTTCTATTCAATAATAACATTTGCTCTGGTACTCAAGGAATAAGCCAGAAAGTAGAACAGCAAATTCAAATCAGAAAGTGATTAGGCCAAGTTGCTCAGAAGAGGTTGCATGAGAAGCTACATTTAATACTGTCCTTCACATCTGCATTAAATGCTAATTCTGAAAAATCAGAAGCAGTAGGTAGGTTCTCAGAATATGATTGTCTGGCAACAGGATGAAAAAGTAACCCAGGCCACACACAATAACTGCTGCACTAAGTACTCAGGCGTCCTTCATTCCACTAACGTGCCCAATCGCTGAATACTGAGGTAAGTAAAATACATAATTTCTACTTTATATACATTCTAGTTCTGCAGGTTTGGGGCAACCCAAACATCTCTTCACTAAGCTAGTATTAATGCTCACTTATTTTGGACACATAAAAATACACTCTATTTGACTTACATTCAAGAAAATAAAGGATTCAGGCCAGGGATTTAGCTCAGCAGCACAAGCAACTGCCTGGCAAGCACATGGTCATGAGTTCGATCCCCAGTACCAAAAGAAAAGACAATAAAAAGACAAGACAAGACAAGACAAGACAAGACAAGACAAGACAAGACAAGACAAGACTCTATTACTGTTACGTGAAATAAATAGGACACATATGTGTAAATACCACATTGTTGCTCTGGTGTGAAAAAACTGAAAGGGTAAATAAGAACCAAATTGTATAATAGGTATTGTGAAAGAGAAAGAAAATGTTCAAATGGGGAGGAGAACAAAAGAGAGGGGAGCAGGAAGGACAGAAGAGAAAAGTAAAAAAAAAAAAAAAATGAGAAAAGAAAACATGGAAACAAAGCTTTTGTAAATGAAGAAGGAGGGGCTGAAGGGAGAGTAAGGGAATGGGGAAAAAAGTTATCTTATGCACAGGTACAAATTCTCTATGATGAATGTGATCATTATGTATATCTAAAATGTATCAATAAAATTTGACTAAAAAATAAAAAGGAAAATAAAGAATTCTATAATAAAGTTTAATCAAATTCATTCCCTAAAATTTGAAAGCCAAAGACAGGAAAATAATTTTTAGATTAGAATCTTGTATTTCAAGTGAGAAATCTCTGAAAAAAGATCATTATTTACCTGTCCCTTAAGTATAACAAGCTACACTACAGCAGGCAACAGGAAGAGCAAAGCAGAATGGCCCTAAGAAACTTCCAGAAGAGCCTGCACTTACCCTCCAGCTGGAGCCACAAGTAGGCGCCTCTGACTGCAGTAATGGTGGCAATGCACACTTCTTCAGGGAGAAGGGGGTTCACTGCCTCGAGCTTCATGTTCTCCTTAAAATCATGTTCAGAAATTGACTAGAAAATGAATGAATCAAATCAATTTACTGAAAAATGTCTATTTCTGAATGGCCAGCTGTGAAGAATGAGAAAGAATATAAGGTAATTTTCTGGGAACAATCATAATTAACATTCTACTACACCCCACTCCCAGACTGGAGATTCAATATAGGGACTATAGCACTAAGCTACAGCCCAATCTCTTTCTGTAATTTTATTTTAGTATGAGTCTCACTAAGTTTCTCAGGTTAGCCTCAAATTTGTGGTTCACTTGCCTAAGCCTCCTCAGTACCTGGGATTATGGAATGCACCATGCACCGTGCACCACGCCAGAATGTTCAGTTGTATGCATTTGTTAAAACTCAACCCATCCTAGCACTCAGGAGGCTGAGGCAGGAAGATGGTTATTGAGTTCCAAGCCTGGGCTACAAAGTGAGCTCAAGGCCAGCCTGAACTACAAAGTGAGACCCTGTCTCAAAAAAGGCAAAAAAAAAAAAAAAAAAAACCCACACACAAAAAAACAAAAACAAGCCACATAAACACACACACAAAAAAAACTAAACCCTCAAATGATATACTGAAGGAAATTCATTGTGTGTGTGTGTGTGTGTGTGTGTGTGTGTGTGTGTATCCCCCACCCACCATTCCAGGGGTCGAATTCACAACCTCATGCTTGCCAGGTAGGCACTGTGCTGCTGAGCTATATCCCCAGCCCTAGGTTTTTTTTTTTTTTTAAATGAAAAACGCACACACATAAAATTACTGGATTAACAATTAATTCATGTGCTCGGATTGATGAACCTTTTTGCAAGTAGCATTCAATCCCTAAGTCCACTTTAAAGCTAAAATTTATTTTGCTTTTTTTTTTTGTCTTTCAAGGAAGCAAAGGGACTAAATTGTTCTAGACAGCATGGTCTTAAGGTAAGAGTTTCCTAGATATTGCTACATGCATCATGATCCTGCTTAAACTGTGTAATCTTTTTCCCTCAGTGTCTTCTTTTGTCAGATGAAATTAAGCAGTGGGTTGTTACAAAGTGTCAATGAAATAACTCACCTAAGACTCTTATGTCCTGAACCAAATGGTTCTCAACCACTTTTAGTTCACTTCCCCTTCCTGAAAAGGCTCTATCATGAGTGGACCCCCGGGTTCACACGTGTATGTGTACTCATAATAGGTGGTCAGGATAAAAAAAAAAAAAGAAGCTTACAAATGGGAAGAGGTCATTTAAAACAGGTATTTAAGAACTGCAGCTTCCAGGTCAAGACCAACAACTGAGTATCACCATTCTACGGTTCTCCTTTCTGATAATTCACTAAATGTTGGGTTTTGCTTGTTTGTTTTTTTTAAGATATAAACCTTATGGAATGGATATAACAGGAGAGGAAACCAAAAATCAGTATAGGATATTTTAACTAAGTATAGCAAAGAAAGGTGAATTTCAGTTGGTAATGAAGAAAGCTAACAGGTCAGAAATGAGTATCAGACAATTGAAGGTAGAGTAGAAAAGGAACAAGAAGAATTTCTTGGAAACATTTAAGAAGGATTTAGGTCATGCCACTGGTGGCTCCTCTACTCCATCTCCAAGGCACCTGTCACTTCCTCTTCCCTAAAAGAGGTTCGATTTATCCTCTGGACAGGGTAAAACATAAGATTCCTGGGCAGAAGGACACAAGGAACTGTTAACGGCATGCATGGAATGCTATGGCCTGGCTCTACCCCAACCTATCAGGCAAAGGCTGGAAGAGACTTCTTGTGGTATACGGGCCAAGGATTATTAGATATGTAAAGATATGAAACCTAAAGACCAAAACACAAAATAAGCAACATAAAGAAAGCAGTGGCTATGCAAGAAAATCTCCCAAAAGATGGTTATATTAACTAACATTTTCTGAGAAAACAAACAAACAGATAAACAAACAAAAAAAACCTAGTGCAGCCTTAAAACAAGAATGGTATACCACAAAAAATAACTATTCAGAGAGGAAAAATAGCTCTGGAAAATGAAAAAAAGTAGTTTATAAATCTAAAAACTGGAAGGGGTTGAAAGATAAAAAAGTTTATGACTAAAAAATAGAAAACAGGAGAAAAAAACATAAGAAAATTAGAGAGGTTAGACCCACAGGGTCAACATCTAAAATTTTAAATTCCAGAAAGCAATAAGAGTGAAAACAAAAGAAAGGAAATAAAACACATGATTCAAGAAAATTTCCCTGTACAGAAAGCCACAAGTGCCCAGACATAACGTGCCCATATCAAGGCGCATTATTATGACAAGAGATAACAAAAAGATTCTATAACCTTCCGTTACAGGAAAACCAGGTCATCTACAAAAGATCAAGACTAAGAATAGCTTTTAGCTTCTCAGCAGCAATACTAGAAGTCAGAAAACAACTGAGTCATGTTGTCAAAATTATAAGGTAAAATAACTTCCAGCCAAAAATTCCTTATTAAGTAAACTTTGAATCAAGTTAGTCAACATTTTCAAATATACAATAATTTACGTCCCTTATAGCATTTTAGGAGAGTACTGAGAGGCCATGGGTCTACAGTAATGACATGTACCTCACAGATGCACAGACACACAAAGAACATCTGGAGCACTATATGTTTTGTAGTAAACACTCAACCACAATGTTGCTATGGTTATTTTCAAAGCAAGAAACTCAACTCATTCACCTCAGTTTCCCCTAGACCAAACCACCTGCTAGGAATTCTGTGCCCCGCACAGGAAGGAGGCCAGCTGGCATGGGGGTCACTCTGCATCAGAACCCACTCGAGTACACGGCTGAGGGTGAGCAGGGAGACCACAGGGCATGGCAGGGGGACTGGGAACCCTCAGGACACCAAGCCTGGGTCACTGCCCTACAAGTCCAGGGTATCCTGGTCCTGGGAGGGGCATGGCCAGTGTAGGGGTGAGTAGCTGAGATCCAGGCTCAAGGGAAGCATGGTGGGCTAGGTGTCAGAACCAGACTCCTGGGCTGTGTGCTGCGTGACGGTGTCCTCTGAGTGTCACTTCCCTGTCTGTGAAATAGGAGAGTTGCCTTCTTTCCCAGCCAGCTTCATGTCACCTCCTTTTTCTTCCCCATTTTCCATCTTACAGCCCCAGGTCCTTTGCACAAACCACTCTCTGCAGCACTTCTTCCCACAGCTCCACACACAGCCCATCAGAACAAGGAAGTAAACTGAGAATGGAAAGGTCCTACCTCTACCAAACTGGAGACCTCAAATCACAGAAAATGAAGAGAGGGCAATTCCTTGAGTGAAGGGCAGTTCCACAAGTATAACCAATGGCAAGTCTGAAGAACCTCTCCAGAAAGAAACAATGGTACCCCATTAATAAAGATGACCAAGAAAAATTTTAGAAATGAGGGATTTCCTGACACAAGAGGCTATTGGAAGAGGTAGCAGTAGATACAAAGGAAAATTAACCACATGAAAAAGCAATTGTTAACAATGTTTTAAAACAAATTTTTAAAAAAGGAATCATAAAATACTGCAAATGTCAGTTGCAAATGTTTGAATGACCAAATTGGGCAAAACTTTGAGATTTAGCCAAAAATTGAAATGCAATCCTAACAGGAAGAAGATGTGAGTAAGGCAAGGGGGGAAGGTAGTATAAAGTACCTAAATGCTCATTTATGGTAACAGAATCAACAGCAGTGTCTAAAATTAACACCTCAAGAGATGGCAACATTATTTTGACAATAAAGTTTAAATGCCCAATTTCATGTTCCTGACGAGAAAAGAAAGTGGCAGTCAGGTCTGGAGGTGTACTTGGAAGGTTGAAGCAGGAGGATCACTGATTTTGTGGCTAATTTGAGCTACACGGTGAGTTCAAGGTCAGCCTGCACTACCTAATGAGACTCTATCTCCAGGGAGAGGGGGAGAATGGGCAGTGGTTACCCCTGGGAAGGAAGACTGAGGAAAGCCATAGGACAGAGACTGTGTTTCTACATTCTAGGCTTTTACTGCTATTTGGTTTTTAAAAACATATGGATATATCCTTTGGAGAAAAGTATTTTTAAATAAACTTAACAATTTTTTCCATTTAATATTTCAACATTTTTTCATGACAGTATTAAGCCATCAAATTATGAAATAAAATTTCAAACTCAGATGATTTCAGTTATTACAAAAAATAGAACTGTTAAAACTTATAAAACTAAGTTGACTAGAAAATTAACTTCTGTAGTAAATGTGTTTTTCTTTGGGCCATTTTATTATAATTGGCAAAATGGTCATTTGGGTTGAGTGAAATGATTAACTTGAGAGTTAATAATCACGAAGAGCCAGGGAAGCACAGCAGGCCCTGCAGCCCCTACGTGAGGATGTGACAGTCTCACCAGAGGGAAGCACCGCTGGGGAGCAGCCTCGGCGCCACACTGTTTGAGGTAGTCAGCCCAGTCGAAGTCCTGGCTTGGGTATCCTATGTGGAGACAAAGAGTGAAAGTTCCACCATCGCATGCGCTCGCCTGTCCCTACTGCTCTGTAGGTGCAACCCACAGCTCCCAAATGTTGTTGATTTTACAGAGGGAAGACACCTTCCATATATCCAACGTACAGCTCTTATTATCTCAGTACTGAGAAACTGAAGCCGGGGGCACTCTATCCTTGAGATACATCCCTATTCTTCTTTTTTTGGAGACAGGGTCTCACTAGGTTGCCCAGACAGGACTCAACCTTGTGATCCTCCTGTGTCAGCCTCCTCAAGTGCTGGGATTACAGGTTTATGCTACTGTACCCAGCTCCTGCACCCCTTCAAGGACTTTGATGAAGATCCTTGAGTAGATAAATTCTATTACATAGAGTAATACTGGTCAAACTACAATGCAATGAAATTCACTGGATAAATTTCTAAACTTTCAAACCAGATATTTACTTTGAGCAATATTTTATATGATTAATTGCTGGCATGTATCAAAAGAATTTATGACAAAGGCCAGGGATTTAGCTCAGTGGCTTAAGTGCCTGCCTGGCAAGCATAAGATCATGAGTTTGATCCCTGGTACAAAAAACAAAAACAACAACAACAACAACAACAAAAAAAAAAAAAACAGAATTTAAGACAGTTATGATTGGATTTGATCTAGTCAATACCATTTAATCAGTGAAGACTTTTCTTAGATAAGGCTATTTCTTTTAAAACATGTCTTTAGCTAATTACAATGCTTTTAGCACTGTTTTTAGATTTATGTACTATAGAATCTCAGTACTCTGAGGGTTGGGAAAAGGATGGTTAAGAGATACAGGTGTTGTAGTAGGATAAGAGGGAACATTTCAAAATCGAAATGTTCAGATCGAACATTTCAAAACAGCTAGTAAGAAAAGATTTTGAATCTTCTCAACACACATGAAAAATGATAGTTCTGAGATGATGCCAATTACTCTGATTTGATAATTGTATGTTGTATATATACAATGAAATGCCACACTGCATCCTATAAATACATACAATTATTATGTATCAATTAGAAAAACATTTTTTAAATCACAGTGCTCTTATAATTTAAATCATGAATTCATTCCAGGAAAAGTTAGGCTTCAGTCTACTAAGGTACTGACAGAAGCATTTCCAAACAAGTACTCAGCACCATCTTCATGCATGGAGCTGGATGTCCTGTTTGCTGCATCTAAGTTGCTCTGTGCCTTTGCAGAGTTTAATACTGCAAAAGTACTTAATACTGCTCAAAACTATGCCTCCTGCCAGGGATGGTGGCACACGCCTTTAATACCAGCACTTGGGAAACTGAGGTAAGAGGATTACCATGAGTTCAAGGCCAACCTGTGTTTCTGTGAGTTCAAGGCTGGCCTGCACTACATAGTGAGACCTTGCTTCCAAACAAAACAAAACAAAATAAAATAAACAAAAAAACTCCTATAGCCAAACAGCCCCTGAAATCATTTTTCCTGCCCAGCCAAGAAACACGTGACCTCCCTATTATTTCCTGGCAGTATATTTTATACCATTTTCAATTATATAACCTACTACCTTCTCTGTTTACAAGGCAACTGATGAGGCTATTAACAATGCTCAAAATTCTGCTATCTTTAATAACTGCTTTTCTCTTTCACACAAGGGGGAAAGCAGGATAAAGAACTTTAGAATGTTCTTCCTGTGTCCACCTGCAAAGGAACACCTGTAGGTGTTCCATTTCACACCCTGCCACAGGGCACTCCTAAGCTCTGCTCCCTGATGGAGAGCTGGGAACTTCTGGGAGTGTTTCCCCATGACTGAGTTGCTCCCTGAAGGAACAGAGCTGCACTTGTTTTTATCTCCCTGGTGAAAGATTCAATGTCTGGGCCATAGCAAACATTCCATAAATGTTTACTAGATGAATGAAGGTAAAAACAAAAGCCAAAAGTTCTGAGTTTACAACCCCATTAACACAAAAGCGTATTTCCAGCCCACTGTTGAGGATTTAGTAGTATTTAGAAAGTGAGGACATGTGGTAAAGACTACTAATGAAGTATACATAGATTTCTGGTCAAACAATCTGGTTTACGCATATAAAAATCAGATAAACATCTGAGACTTTTCTGATACTCTAGATTTAAAAATATTAAAAATTTCAGCTGTGGGTGGTAGCGCATCCCTAGAATCCATCCCAGAACTCAGGAGGCTATGGCCATGAGTTCAGTGCCAGCCTGGGCTACACAGAGAGTCTGAGTCTAGCATGAACTACAAGACAAGATCCTTTCTTCAAAAAAAATTTTTTTGGCTAAGCACAACTAAATATAACTAAGTGCCTTGATTAAAAGGTCAAAATCACATTTTCAAAGAGCTGTTACTTTTCTACTCCAAGCCTCCTTGAGTCCTACTCGTGACTCTAACTTCCCTCTCCCAAACACCTTCAACGACGCCCAGATTCTAACATGATCAGTCATTTCCCCCAGCTGTGGCTCACAAGTCAGCTCCCAATGTGCAGTGCACATCCCAGCCCATCCCTGGGGCTGCCCATCAGATGCAGGATGCAGAGTGTATGTCAAAGTCCGAGAGTGGAACATACTCTAACAGTTTCTTAATTACCACTTTCAAATATGTAAATATATGGAATCCAGACCTTCATTTTCACTTGTCTCAGGTTTCTAAAATATTAGGGCTATGAAGAGTGGGATAAAAGAGCTTGAGAATGCCACCTTACACAACTCATTTAAAGGAACAACAACAAAGACCATGACTGCATACCTGGAGGTGGACTGATATGTACACCATTTTTCAGACTCCACTGCACAGGGAAAATACCAGGACTGTTAACATGGCACACAAATGATCGTCGTGCATGGCTCTCTGGTCGCAAGTCATCCATCTCCACCAGAAAGTACTTCTCATCAAAAACCTACTCATTTAAGTAACAGATGAAACAGACAAATGGTTACATTATATATGAACACAGATACATGTACACATATATGCTTCACAGTCAAACATGTCACAAAAGTGCATAGTCACATTGGGTAATAGTAATGTTAAATGTTCAATAAATGTTAGCTCTCTATCAAACACCACTTTAAGTATAACACATGATGGTCAAAATTTATGGTGAATATTTGCATTTTAAAAACAAATCATAGTAAAAGACACATTGCCATCAATTCCCCTAAAAATCTCCCCTTACTTCAAATGCATTTATTCTATAATTCTTGCCACTTTCTGAAGCAGTTCTGGAATTTCCTCTCTTATGAGGGTCTTTATGAGATGTAATTAAAAAACGGTGATGCTGTTGCTGAGTGCCACCCAATGGGAAGGCAGGCTTGTAAAACATTACAGTGTGTCCTCGTGCTCGGGATGTGGCACCATGAGACTTCTGGTTCTTTCCCAAATTGAAAATGATTATGAAAGCTAAACATTTTGAATCAAGTCGGGACATTGAGGCAGCTAGAGACACATGCCGAAGAGACAATTTCCAGAACTACTTCAGAAACTGGCAAGATACAATGTGTTCCAAGAATGGAAAATGTTTTGAGGGGGATTAATGGCACTGTGTCTTTTACTGCAACAATTTTTTTTAATTCACTATTTTTTTAACAGACCACATATTAATTTAGTTTTAATCTTTCTAACAATCTAATGAAAAAGGCTACATTAACACCTCCATTTTCTAGACAAGGAAAATGAGTAGTAACTTGTCCCAGGTTATACAGTCATGAAGTAGCAGAACTTGGAATCAAACATCACAGTTGGACTCCAAGTAAACTTTACTTTAAGCTTAGTGAATGGTTAGCTACAGATCCTTGCCCAGTTTCCATCACTAAACTTAATAAACTTCTTTTAGCTCCTAACCATACATTTCTTCAGACCCCAGACACATTATTATGACTTTACTTACAAGTTCAGAATTTTCCCTGGCCCAGAGAATAATCTTCTGCCATGATAGGGAAAATTTGTATCTCAGCAGGTCAGATGATTCAGCAGTGAAGAAACTACGTGTTGCTTTCCACTTCTGGTTCTACTTTTTGTAAATGGGCTTCTGCTACGGCCCTAACTGAATCCCCCGCCTTATGCAGGAGCGGAGTCACTGGCCTTTGCCAATGTGCTCAGCTCTTCTGTTTATTCCTAATAAAAGCCTGACATTTGTCAATCTCTTGAGGAGTAAACTCTGAGTCTGGGATACAGGGCTGGAGACATTCCACTCTCAGATCTTTTGACAGTGATTGCCTGCTTCCTACACATCTGTGCCAGGCAGGACAGTGATGACACTCTCTGCCTCCATACTTTACAGACACAGCTATATGTAGTTAGGCCTGCCCCAAAGAATAGCCCCTCCCCACTACTGGGTGCCTAGGCCCTAAGTCTTCTTTGCTTGACTATGGCTACCAAGCCCTGAAGAAAAAACTGTCCAGAGAAAACTGAACAATAAAGTACAAAATATGCACAGAAGTAATTCTAGCTGGCCTCACAATCAGATGTTTTGTTTTGCTTTTTCTGTTTTGAGGTTGAGTTTTACTAGGTGGTTTAGGTTGGCCTTAAACTCAGTATGTAGCCCCCTGCCTCAAACTTGAAGCAATCCTCCTGCCTCAGCCTCCAGAGTGCTGGGATTATAGGAATGTGCCACCACACCTGGCAACAAGTTGCATTAACAGAGAATGATGATCAAAATACTACAATTTCCTAAACCAGTCACTAGGATGGACACTTTTCCAAGAGAATTCTTTCTATTTTACCTTAACAACTGTAGCAGGAGAGATCTCAAAAGGTGACCATGGGTCTACAGCTTCCAATTTCATATTTACAGAGAATGCATGAATGCCAATAACCTGTTTGTCCTGAAAGGCAAACAATGAAAGGGAACAAAAATGTAGCATTTCTGTATTGACTTTATACTCAGATGCAACTAAATAGTGTTCTAATAATTAATTAAAATAATATCTAGCTTCTGCTAAGCCCTATAATTTCTTTCCTGGAAAAAACTCATCAGGATAAAAAACAACATAGAGGGCACATTTTTCTCTACGTTTAGAACACAAGGGACATCTAAAGGAAAAACCAAATTTATTTTATAACAAGTTAGGACTATCTATTTAAGAATGGAAGAGAAAAATACTAAAACTATCTTAAGAAGACTTAAAAGAGAAAATCCAAACAAAGATTGCAAGAAAACAAGTGTGATGGTAGGTCCAGCCTTAACCCTGCCTCCCTGCTGTGCAGACCAGGGCACTTGCCTGCTTCTGGGGGGTCATTTTCACTTTTCCTCTTTCCAAACTGCTTTACCTTAGTGTGAGAAGAGAAATATTGTCTCTCAAGCATTTTTCACTTTACCTTAAATAAGTAAGACGGCAATGGTTCTTCTTCCTCCTCTTTGACTTTGGCCAAAATCTCCTGCCACTCAGCTTCATTTTTCAAATGTCTGATGGCTTTAGTAAGACAGGACAACATGCTTTAAATAAGAAAGCCTATATACTTCTTTCAACTAATTTGAAAGTATCTACATAAAGAAAAGAAGTACTTCCCACTGGGACAGGAGAGAGTGCAAGCCCTTTATATCATCTTCACTCAAAAGAACTTGCATTGTAACCTCAGTTCTCCTTTCTGTTAAGAGGTCAGAGAGCTAAGCTTTGTGAAAATGCCTACACCAAGATCGTAATGATTCTTATAGTCTACAATTTGGAGTTTATTTTAACACAATCTGCTGTGAATCCAATTTACTATATATACTTTCTGAATGATACCCAGAGAATTTTTTTCTTTGTTTTGATAAGGAGTCAGTATGAGTTTGGGCAGAAGTCCCATGAATTTAATCAATGTGTAGTAATTATAAATTGAAGAAAACAGAAAGAAAAATAGGCATTTAACAACTTCATATAAATTTGTTCTAATACTTCTATTATGTGGGCTAACAAAGGCTTTAATATGAAAACTTTTTCAGTCTCATAGACATCAGTGACAACAAAAATGTGTTTAAAAATATGCATATTACTCTTTACCTAGTGGGGGCTGAAGTTCATATCCTTGCTGAGCAGCCCAACCAACATGATGAAGAAATGGATCCAAGTAATACAACCAGTGTTCGAAGCTGTCAGGACCCTCAAGTCCTTCATAATGCAGCTTCAGCCGTCCCCCAATATTTTCTACTACAGTAACAATCCAAGTGCTTAGAGAGTCCCGAAAAGCTTGGCATTCTAGCCTGGATCCCGGAGCAATGAGATCTAAAGGATTCCTTCCATGGCGGAGCTATAGGTTTAAAAAGTTGAATGATTAAATGAGAGAAGTTAACATATTTTTAAAAGTTCCAAATTATTTTAAACCAACTTTCACATATTTTTACCCATCAAAACCCAGTGACTTTAAATTGTCAACTATCATACAAACCTCTTACATTACTTCTAAATGCTATGAAAATGCTTATCTTAAAGAAAATCTACCTATAATACAATAAAACTTTTTAACATCTCTCATCTCTAGACTTGTTTCATTTAATAAGAATTTTTAGAATATCATCACCACTCTGACTATAAAAGTACATATAGTTATCATTAAAAAAATGTGAAAGTCTCCTATAATCCCACTTCTAAGAACTGCAGTAAATACTCTGGCATATACTCTTCTACACACAAATCACTATCCACTGCTGCTTCTTTTTCAAAATGAGACCAGTATATACTTTTTTTCATTCTGTTCTTCATTTATTACATTATAGGTGTTTTTCTAGTATAGTAGCTGTAAATCTTCCTCACTTTTACAACTGTGTTATGATAATCTTTATTGTAAGTGGGCAATGATTTATTCACTTACTTTTTAATGACATCTCATTTATGTATGATTTTTTACTCATTTTATAAGGTTCTAATGAAGTTCGTAAGAATTTTTTATTACACTGAAGGAAAGAGAAAATTCGACTCTATTTAGATATACATTTAAAATTACAAAACAAAACAGAAAAGGAACACTCAACCCAAAGTCAGCATTTAGTCATTTCTTAACACTTAATCTTTCATTTCTCTGAGTAAAAAGTGCTCTACAAAACTTCCATATCGAGGTATGCAAAAGAACATATAAATAAATGGAAGAACATATTCACAGATCAAAATTTCAAAATGGCAGAAGCATCGTCAATGCAGGGCAGAATATTTCATCAGTGCATTTATTCATGCCTTCACTCATTCATTCAAATTTTACTGAATATTTTATACATGTAAGTCTCTGATGAAGCATAAAGAAATGAGTCAGACTATGAAAAATAAAGAACAGCTTGAAATATAGTATTCAACAATCAAGACTTAAAAGGGGATGTTAATAGGTCATAGAATTAAATGTAAAAGTTAAAATTATAAAATTTGTAGAAGAAAGTACAAGAATGACTTTTTCAATCCTGGGCTAAGCAAAGCCTACTTAGCTATGGCACCAGAAGCACAAGCGACAAAAGAAACAGATATACTTGGTTAGACTACATAACAGAACCCTTTGAAATGATTAAAAAAAAAAAAAGACAATGCTCAGAATGGAAAAAGTTTGAAAATCAAATCTTCTACCAGTAGTTGTATAGTATATGTAAGGAATCCTTCAGTTCATTAATACAATCAAATTTTAGAATGAGGAAAAACATTGCTCCAAAAAGATTCATGAGTGGCATTTCCAAAAGGATGCATAAGTGACATATAAAATGATGCTCAATGTCATTAGCCCTTGGGGAAATTCAAATCAAAATGAAACATCACACCAATGAAGAGAGCTATAATAAAAAAAAGGTAATAAGTAGTCGCAAGAATGGAAAGAAATTGAAACCTTCAAACATCACATTTCACATACATATGCCACAAAACAGTAAGATATAATTTAGAAAGCCCACAACAGATACATTTTTCACGTACTCAAAAAAATCTATACCCACTAATAATTTCAAAACTACACTAATTTAAAAGGACTCTAAAAGTATGTAGGAGTAAAGTCTGAATGAAAAAAAAGGGGATCTCAAGTTGCCTGGCATGAATTACGTATGTCCACCCTGAAGCAGAATCAACTCCTGCTCAATTCCAGAGTGAGAGCTCTCAAAGGCCTCACTTTTTAATAGTGTAAAAGAATTTGGATGACTATAGATTTTTATGTATTAACAATGAATTCAGAAGATTTGTAAGCACCTAGAAAGCCACCAGTTTGCAACCTCAAAGGATAAATTTAAACTTTATAATACTTCTGCCTGTGTCTCTAGTAATAATTTTTATTTGTTTCGGAGTAGTAAATTAGCTAGGGTTTTCCACACTGATTTTGACATACAGTAATACTCACGCCCTCTAGCAGTGGAACAGGAGGACTACATGCTCCCATCAGGGCCTGCCGCAGAAATGCATCCCAATCAGAGACTTTATCTCTGATGCCTAGATGAGGGAAGAAATAACATTACTCGTAGTGTCAGCCACAGTGGATAAAGAAATCTGATACGTGGAAATGGCTCAGAAGTATGTTGGCCATTTTCAGATCCAAAAGTTCAATGTACTGTTTCTTTGGGTACAGAAAAGACAAGATAAAACAAAACAATTCTTCAGACTTTAATAATAGTTGTATACAAAACAACTCAGTTATCACAATTTTAGCCAAAATGTACGTTTTATTTTTATAGGAAAATGTCAAACATACATAAAAAGGTAAAATGAATCCTCATGTACCAACATGCTTAAACAAATGTCATCTCACAGCCAATCTGTTTCATCTACACCAGAAATCAGCAAGCTACCACCTGGAAGCTAAATCTGGCCCATTATCTATTTTTGTAAATAAAACTGACCTGGAACACAGCCAAGTCAATTTGTTTATGTACTGTCTGTGCTGCCTTCACACTAAAAAAGTAGACATGGACAGCTGTAATACAGACCATATGACTCACAAACCTAAAACATTTATTATCTGGCCTTTTACAAATAACCTGCAAACCTTGGCCTATAACCTCACATATATTATTCCCACTCTATCAACAATTACCTAGAAAACAATTCTAAGTATCATGTAATATATAGTCCAGTACATATTTCTAAAAGTAAATAATTTTTTAAGTAACCAGAACAATATCATACCTTTAAAATGTTAATAATTCCTTAAAGCCAAATCTCCAGCTCATGTTCAATTTTTTTAATTGTGTCATATATTTTTTAAAAATTTGTTTGATCAAATCAGGATCCAAAATTAAATACATTGCAAATGGTTGCTCACCTAAAGTACTTTTAACTTGTAGGTTCTTTCTCCTCCCTCAGGAGTCCCCTTCTTGCAGCATGAGGGACTCAGCCTTTATCCTAAATAGTTTTTCAGAGTCTGTTTTCATAGGCAGCCTCTCAGTAGCAACCAGCTGGTCCACTGGCACCTATACTTTTTTTTTTAAGAGCAGTATATACTGAGAGAAAGAAAGCTTCCATCGAGAGAGACAGAAGGAGTCCCAAGTGGGTTGCCAAATGTCACCTATATGTCAGAGACAGGTGCTCAATCAAACTTGGATTAGATATTTTTGAAAGAAATTATATCCTTTCATCAACAAGCAAATAAGGTCTGGTTGTCTGTTCTTTGTGACACTAGATGTAATGAAGGCAAAAAAATGGAGATAGTCTATTGCTCTAATTACTAACCAAAATGCTTCTCAGAACTTCTCTTCTTCAACTATTGGATTGCCTACTAAAGTAAGGCTCACAAAAAGAAAGCTGCATACATGCTTGATTCTCTTTATTCTTTCCCCATATTTACCAACCTTTAAAATAACCAGTTGGTTCCTTGGCATCTTCCACGGGCCATCAATAATTTCACTATGAAACCAGAACTTAAAACACATCTATTTGACTGCAGTCAATCTGAATTTTTTTTTTACTTTTAATAGAAAAGTAAGCTCATCATCAACATTTATTGATATTATGTTACTGATTTATTGATGACCTTCAGTTTGTCATTTTGTTAACTGTCAGATAAGTTGTGTGTACAGTGTTTCACTATGTTATCCATTCCACTTGTATATGTAATTTCACTTTTTAAATCTTTAAGTAGAGAGGTTTATGTTTTCTATTGCTTACCTTTATACTAATACCTTTATAGAATACTTTTAGTCTTCTATTTTTGGGCTATTTTCTTTTTGTCTCTAAACAATACTGAACTTAGGTAACCTCTTTTTGTTCTTCTCCTTTAGCACTTCATCTCAGGTAATATCATTTTACTTCTGGTTAATTCTAACAAATAATTAGTTAAATTACATAGCAAACATGATTTTTAAGAGGTAAGGAGTAGGCTTGCACCAGTATTCTTTCACATGTTCTTCCCTTGCTGTGTCCTTTACTTATGATCCTAGGTCTACCCTTCCAGAGCACCTCTGGCACTGCTGTGTCTCCTACACAACCATCATTTAGTCTCAACTCAACTTTTACACAGATATTTAATGTTTTTTGGCAGTTCTTATGCTCATTTGATTTTCCTATACATGAAAAGCTGTTTTGGAACGTAATTCAAATTATCTTTTATTTCAGCAAAGTTTATTTGAATTATAGTTACAGTATTTTATTGTTTCATTGTGTTTTCTTCCTCAAGGATTTCTATTTTATGTATCATAAATCACTGTAAATCTGTCTACATAATTTTCTCCAAGTCCTTTTTCTTTTCCCATTTTTAAATTTCAACATGTTTTCCCTTTCTTCATCTTCTATTTCTCCTCAGATAGTGTCTGTGGTAATTTATTCCTGTGCTCATCTGAATTAAGTTTTTATGTCTAATATTTTTCATTTCTATTCTAAATTCTTCTTCTCTTCAAATCTTCCTTTTCATCAGTCACCCCATATCTGAATTTTTAAAATTTTACTTAAGCTTTTATCATTACTACTACTTTCTTTTAGCTTATTTTGAAATTTTTGTGATTATGTATTTCTGGAAGAATTTTATTCTTTTTCTGGTTATAGAGTAATAGTCTTTTTGAGATTCAAATGAAATTATTTCCTGTTGTTGATTAAATGAGATATATGTTCTTATACTCTTAGGATGAGATGGTGGGCTGGGTAGTTCTACGTTTCTAGTGCTTCCTCTAGAGCATCCTAAAAACCCACACCAACTCAAAACAGTAACATCAGATCTTAATCTTCATTTCCAAATACAATTCTTCATTAATAGAAACTAGGACTTCTTGAGGAAATGGTTGACTTCAAAGCTGAGACAGAAAAGCTTTCTGAACTACAAAGTCTGATATTGCTCAAAGAATAAAAAACACATTATCAAAAGACATTAGCCAATTTGAAGGAGTTCATACTCACTGAATCTAGGACAGTTTCACATCAAAACAAATGAGAGTAAAAAATGAGATTATAACTCACTAAATAAAACACAATCGTAAGTGCACACTGAAAAATACACACACACACACACACACACACACACACACACACACACAGAATCTGACCCCCAAAATGTATACAATGTATACATACTTCAGAAAAAGAAAAATAGTATGTTTTTTCAACAGATGGTATCACCCTCCTATAGGGGACCCTAAAGGATGTCATATGTCACAGAAAACCCACTACACTGCCAACCCTTAGAGAAGAAATTGAAAATGCATGTGCAGTTATCTCAAAGACCGCAATTATTCAAGCACTACTTTACTATATTAATAAGTGTTTGGAAACTAATGACCACCACACTGAGCACCTCCAGTAATTTCAGAGGCCAAAGATAACTTGTATTAATCTCAGCTGTCTCAATAAATTTAGTATTAAAATATTCATACAAGTTTTTCTAAGAAATGTAAAAATTAGAAAAACAATACTGTTTTAGATAAAATCTATTGTTTTATACTGTTTCAGATAAATTGATGCTAAAAATAGTAGGGTAAAGTTTGAAAATAGGGTATGTTCATAACATCAAAGAATCTTCCCATAAGATACTCTAATTAAAAAGGGGAGAAGAATTTGACAGTGGAAAAACCTGATATACACCACCTTAATCAAGTCATGAAAGTTAACATCAGTAATACGACAAATCAAATATATGCATAGGATACAATATTGTATTGTGTAAAGGATACAATTTCTCTAGTTTTCCTATGAAAAGTACATAATCTAAATCTAAGGAAACATATGACAATCCAAATTGGAGGTGATTCTACAGAATAACTTACCTGTACACTTCAAAAATGTTAAGACAAAGATTAAGAAAACTGAGGAGAAATGACAACTAAATGCCATGTGATCCTAGACTGGATTCTGAATCAGGGACAGAAACAGGACATAAAGAACATTGCTAGGACAAAGACATAATGAATATTATAGAGAAAACTGGCCTGTATGTTTCAAAATACCAAGGCCATGAAAGACCAAGCCTGAGGAACTATTCAGATTAATAAGGAAACTTATTTATGAGACATAACAACTGAATGCTGCATATAATCCAGGATTTTCTTATACAAGTTTTATTGGGACAAATGGTAAAAATTATCTATACACTACATAATAGAATGGCATCAGTTGCTGCCAAAATATGAGTTTTTGATATTTTTATCATATTCATAAATGCCATGTGTTTAGAGATATATTACAGGATTTATGATCAAAGGGCATCATGTCTGAAAGTGACTCTCATATAGTTTGCTAAAAGCATGCATAGGCAGAGGAGAAAGGACAGAGCAAATGTGGTAAAATGTCAACATTTGGAGAAACTTGGCACAAAGACTCCTAGAGTTTTCTATAATGTTCTAACAACTTTCTTGTAAACCTGAAGTTATTTCAAAATAAGAAGTTAAAGAAAAATGCTGATTTCCTATTATCTTGTTTTGATGTCCTGTATTGCTTTCATTGTTGTTTTGATTTATGTTATTTTGGTTTTATTTTTGTTTGGGTATATTATCTTTTACACACACACACACACACACACACACACACACACACACGCTCTGGTGTTTTCTTAAATCTGCTTCTCTCTTTTCCTCCTTCCACATTTTTTCACTTTTTTTCTTTCTTTTGCCTTTATTGTCTTTCTCCTGCTTAATTTGAGTTCCAGGGTTCCTTACTGGAATGAACCTTTAGTTGGTTCATTTTAAGAGTTCCTAATTCCCAGACTGCTTAGTAGTAAGAAGAAATAAGCCAATAAAAATAAAAAGAGCACCAATGGCACATTGGTCCAATATTCTGAAAAACAAACTTACATGTCCCAAACTCAGAGGACCTCACAGTCATACAGGATTAGAAGCAACTAGTGTCCTCTATGTGCATCATAAAAACCTGAGCTTTTAGAGAGAAAATTTTAAAAGATAGGGAAATGTGCATTATTTCTTATAAATATTTTCATTAAAAATGAAAATCTAAAAATGTTAAGTAAACTTATGTGGGTGGAGACTGAAAACTCCAGGGCTGAACAATCAAAACTTTCAGTAATATCGTATCATGTCTCAAAAGCGTTTTATTACCTTCTGGGGCTTCAAGGGTCTTCTTATTCTGCTCACACCACCCAATGGGGTAGAGGTTAGCTTTCCTAATGTCACACCAGAAGTCTGCTCTCCGATCCTCCCCATAGCCATCATAGCGGAGGAGGAGCAACTGCTCACAGGTAGTAATGACGGTGGCGACCCAGTAGGTTTCAGGATTTGTTCTCACAGCCACCTCCAACTTCATCCCAGGAGCAAATCCATTTTGTAAACGAATGTCCACCTAAACAGAAAACTATTATTAGGTACAAGGGAAGTACCATAGCTATTTCTCTGCCTAGCATTGAGAGGGGGAAAGAGTACAGTTTAAGCGATGGAATCTAGGGACTTGCCAACTAGACAAGCATTCTATCACCAAGATACATCCCTGGCCTATTTTATTTTGAGACAAAGTCTCACTAATTTACCCAGGTTAGTCTTGAACTTGCACTCCATCTGCCTCTGCCTCTGCCTCTGCCTCCCAAGGAGCTGACATGATAGCCTGTGTGGCCATAAAGGCTCAGTATTCTTTTAGTATTGAAACACTAAATGCAATAAAACCTTGTTAAGAAAAACCTGAGAAAGTCCCACTGTAACTAACTCATAGGGTCAATCCAAACAAACCACAGAAAGAAAAATGATCCTTCATCTGACAAATGAAGGACATCAATATTTTCACCAAAGCAGTCTATTATGATTATAGACAATGCTTTCTACTAAGTATGTACATTCCTAACTATGGGCGATTTCCTTCTGAAGGTGGTAGCGATTGTTAATTCCCTACTATCTTGTTTTAAAATCCTATATTATTTTGTTTTGTTCTGTTTTGTTTTATACTGTTTTGTTTGATTTTATTATATCCGATGTCATGGGCAGCTATTTTGAAAATAACAAGATACATTATGGCAGCCATTGTTGATTTCCTGTTCTTGTTTTGAGGTCTTGTAAGGCTTTCATTGCTTTGTTTTGATTGGTTTTACTCTGCTCTGTTTTGATTTTATTATATCTGATGGTATGGCCAGCTATTTTGAAGTTAGCAGGCATTATGGTAGCCATTGTTGATTTCCTATTATTTTGTTTTGTAGTCCTTCATCATTTTCACTGTTTTATTTTGAATGGCTTTACTCTGTTTTATTTTGTTTGGTTTTATACTATTTAAAAAAAAAGTATGTACATTAGTAAATGCTCCCTATTTTAACAGCCTTCAACACTGTGTTTTCAAGAGTGATTTCTAGATCATTCATCAGAACATCTATGAAACTAAAATAGGGAATGGTCAAATGTAACCCATGATGGCAACAAATTAGTATAACATGTACTATATTGGGGAGCTATACTTCACAGTGTCCCCAAAATGGTCTGTTTCTACCAGTTATTTTATTTGATTTTGTACCAGGAATCAAACTCAAGACCTTGTACTTGCCAGGCCTGTGCCACTGAGCTTTGTCCCAAGGCTCCTACCAGTTATTCTTGACTAGTAACATTTCCCATTTCTCTCTCAGAGCTGTTCTAGGTCAGGTAAAACATTATATGGTGACAAAGATAGGAAACAGCAATTCTGAAACTACCTTATGTGTGTATAAACCACTTTGATTTCTTTTCTTGGGAAATACCTCAATTACTTGGCCAATTTTTTTTCACTCTGTTTATATTTTGGATCCCAGTTCTACGAAGGTTGTGTCACAAGTATCTTCTCATTTTCATGCTGACATCTTTTGATGGACAGAACTCTTTTAATTTAATGCAGTCTAACATCAATATTTAATTATCTAATACAGCCAGTCTTTATATTTCATTCTTTAAGTATGTCCAGCTACTTACGGACCTTAATCTACCCATATATACTTTAGAATCAGCTTTCTTACTAACTCAAATGGAGATGTGAGTGCAGTTTAATTTGGGTTGCAGTAAATCCACAGATTTACTTGTTAAGAATGGACATATTTACAGGAATGACTTAGTATATAAACAAAGTATATTCCCCTTCACATATATGGGTCTTTCATTTAGAATTGGCAATGGTTTGGAGTTTCCTTACAAATTTTTGTTACAGTTCTTAGACAGCTGATGTTTTTGGTTTTCACTTAGTTCAACATTATTCTAAATTTCTTTTGAGTTTTTTTTCTGTGATCCATGTGTTATTTAGAATTTTGCTGTTTAACATATATGTATATGGAGAGTCTTAAACTTTTTGTTATTGATTTCTAATTTAATTCCACTATGCTCTGAGAGCAAGTATTGTATGATTTCTATTCTTGTAAATTTGCTATAATATGTCTTGTAACCTAGCATGTGGTCATTGTGAATGCTCCATGTGAGTCTGAGATGAATGTGTATTTTGCTGTTACTGGATGAGGTATTCTATTATATCCAGTTGATTGATACTGTTGTTGAACTGGGTCCTTACTGATTTTTTGCCTAAGAATCTGTGCATTTCTGATGGAAGAGTGCTGAATCTTTCCACTATAGTATCGGATGTACTTTTATGAATTTTTGAAGCTCTGTTGTTAGGTATACACATGTTCATTGTTATGTCTTCTTACAGAATTGGCCTCTTTATCATTATATAATATCTTTCTTTATCCCTGATAACTGCTGCCTGAAATTAATGTAGTACTCCCATTTCCTTCTGATTGGGGTTAGCAAGGCATATTTACTTTCACATAGCTCTCTTGTTTTATGATCCATTCTAACAATCTCTTTCAATTGATACACTGAGACAACTAACAAAGTCATTGCTGACATCGTTGGATTACTATTAAGCATAGGATGGCACAGTGGTACCTACTTTTAATCTCAGGAACTTAGGAGGCTGAGGCATACACAACATCTAGGGTTCAACCTTCAGTGTATGTGCACATGGCATGCACACATGCACACGTATGTGCACATACACAAAACAACAACAACAACAAAAAGGCCTACTATTTACCTTTTTTCATTGGGAAAGGGGGATACTGTGGACTGAACCCAATTCACAGACTAAATAACATACTCACCCTACTTACTTCTTATTTTTGAGACAAAAATAGTAAGTATTACTCTTTAGTCCTAAATAAAAAGTATTTTTTTTTTTTTACTTCTTAATAAATTATCACCTTACTTTATTTAGGGAACAGTGTCTTTCTAAAGTGCCCAGGCTGGCCTTGAACTTGTGGTGATCCTTCTATCTCAGCCTCCTAGTTAGCTAAGGTTATAGTTATATACCACCATGCTCAGCTAAAATTAAGGGATTTTTGGCACTAGATTTACCTTTCAAGAAATAGTAAAAGAAATTCTTTATAAAGAAGGAAAATTGGCCACACCTGTAATTCTAGCACTTGGAAAGCTCAGATAGGAGAATTGCTACAAGTTTGAGGTCAGTCTGGGCTACACTGTGAGTTCAAGACCAGCCAGAACTACACAGCAAAACCCTGTCTCAAGAAATAAAAAAGGGAAAAAAAAGAAAAAGGAAAATTATATTCAGATTTAAATAAAAAAGGAAGAGGATTAGAGAAGGAATAAAAGGTATAACAAAATAATTTTTCTTATTTCTTAACTGATTTAAAAAGATTAAAGTTTGTTTAAAATAACAATAGCAATAAAGTATTTTTTGATTATAGCTTGTAAGTATCATAGTATATCAATGAAAGCAATGTTACAAAGAACAGACATATGAAAGGATTGAGACTACTTCAGTATAAGGAACTTGTACTGAGTGTAATATGAAACAGTGCTATTTTTAAAAACTTTGACTAATTCCAAATAAACACTGTGAACTCAAGAATAACTACTAAAATTTTTGTAGAAATATAAATGATATGCTAAGAGTACTGTGCTAAGTGAAATAAGACCAAAAAAATAAAATATACAATTGTACTAGGTGAGGTATACAGTCCACAAAATAGATATTATCAGGGACTACAAAAAGCTAGGAGTGGGAAGTTACTGTTTAATGCTACTTTGTTTTTGATAAACATCTGCATATAGTTGTACGGCACTCTGTATTTACTGCCGCTGAACTAAAAAGTGACTTAAATGGTCAACTTTATGTATAACAAAGTTTACGATGTAGTGATTTAAAGGTTTCCAATACATTTCTTTACATATACAGTCTACTTACAAACAACATTTTACCACTTCATGTATTATATAAAGATCTTAACAATCCTATACTCCTAAATCTTCTCTTCACTGCTTGCACTATTTTGGTTACTGATATTACATAAACACATGATACATTTCTATACAGACACTGAATTTAAGAAAAAATGAGCCTTATTTATCTTACATATATGCCCTTCCTCATCATCTTTTAAGTTCTTTTTAAATATTCAGGTTTCTAACTTATATCAAATTCTTCCATCTTAATTTCTAATTTGTAATGATTTCTCTTTAGTATTTGCATTGTTGGAAAAAAGTGTTTCTCATTCACTTTTGGATGGAATTTTTGTTGGATGCAAAATTTTGAGTTGACCATCTTCTTGTTTTCTTTTTTCTTTCAACATTTTAAAGATCATATTCTGGGTTAATTTTTGAAGATTTTGCTGTAGTTCTTTACTTCTTAGATAGTCTTCTAGATTTTCTTTCCTTGGTTTCATAGTTTAGTATGTGTTCTGAGTTGGTTCTGTCTCTTTAGTATTTATTCTGATTTACATTCCCTGAACTGCTAGATCTCTGGTGTGTTACCTTTTTTCCCTATGGAAACTGTTATGTCTCCAAATACGTTTTCCTCACTCTCTTTCTACCCTCCTAGATTCCAGTTACAAACACATTATACAACTACACAGTAGCTCATAGCTTTTGGGTGTTCTGTCTTAATCCACATCCTTCCCCCAACTTTTCTCTTTGTGTTTCAATTTGGGTAGTTTCTACTGATCTCCCACAGTCTTTTCCTTAGTTGCCAAGTCTACTGATGAGCTTGACAAAGGTACTTGTCAACTGTTATTATGTTTTGTTTTGTTTTTTTGTTACCAGGGATTGAACTCACAACCTCGCGCTTAGGCAGACGCTTAAGCCACTGAGCTAAATCCCCAGCTCCTATTATTATGTTTTTCATTTGTATTATTTCCAGTTCATTCTTTCTAATAGTTTTCGTCTCTGCTAATATTCCTTTTCTGTTGGTTCAAGTTCTCTACTGTGGTGGCCTTTAACAATTTAATCACAGTTACTTAAAATCCTGTCTGATAGCTCCAACATCTGGACCATAAGAGTCTGGTCTGTTGATTGCTGTCTCTTAATGGTTTGTTGTTTTTCACTTGCTTCTTTATGTACCCTGTAATTTTTGGTTGAAAACAAAACACATCATAGAATGACAGACATTTAGGCAAATAATACTTATTTCTAGAAACAGACACGTTTCTTTTTTTCTTAGGCCTTTAGCTCCAGGGAGAAGATTAAATTAATCTAGCTGTGGAGCTGGGAGTGGAGTTTGCTGTTGCTATGGTTATGCACCTAATCCACAGATTTCAAATTCCTGTAGCAACTTTAAGTACTTCGGGTATAGGCTCGTTTGCCAAAGGGCTCTTTTTGTCAATGCCTCTGCTCTCTCCTCAGACTTAGATCTTTATGATTGCACAAAGAGAATGTCTCTTCATAAGCTTACCTTTCCCCTTAAACAGACCGTGGTTATACAACACTTTCTGACCTGGTGATGAAAAAAAGTTGAAGAGAAACACACTCTGAGATTCAACCTCAGTTGTAAGCTGAACTTTAGTCTGTGTCCCAGGGTCTTGCAGGGGAATCCCATGTGTTTCTATTCCTCCCTCTGGGACAGAAGGTTTTTTTCCTCCGGCTGCTACAGACTTTCACCTATCCCTCAGGGCTGATAGGGTTTGCATTCCTTTTTTTAAATTTTATTTAAAGAGAAAAAGAAAAACAGAAAAAGGGTTGAAATAATACAGAATTTCAAAAAAAAAAAAAGATAACAGTAAAAAATCACTAGTTGATAAATTACATATTGTCCTCTTAGAAATAGTTGTTCAGGTTACAAAATTAAAGCATACTCAGTTGACATTCAAACAGTGAGTCTACAAACAGATCTGTTCCATGATCCAAAAAAAACTTAGTAATATAGTTATCTATCCTACACACTTAAACATACCTACAGTTATATCTTTTAGAGCACTTCCTTTTCCTTTTTTACAATAGCAATTACACACTTTGGGTTTTTTTACTCCTACATTTCTCATTCCTTTTTTATACTAGAGACACAATGTGATATTTATAAATTTGATTCTTATTTATTTCACTAATGAGGATAGTCTCAAGTTGTCTCCATTTACCTATGAAGGCCTTGAGATCATCCTTTTTATAGCCAAGTAATATTCCATTGTATAAAAATACCACCTCTTTTTCATCCACTCTGCAGTTGATGGGCATCTTGGTTGTTTCCAAGATTTAGCTATTACAAATTGTGCTGTTATGAACATGGATGCACATATATCACTGTGATATAACCTTTTCAGCTTTTCTGGGAAGATACCCAGGAGGGGAATAGCTGGATTGAATGGAACTTCCAGTCCTAGTTTACTGAGAATTCTCCATACTGGTTTCCAGAGTGGTTGCACCAGTCTACATTCCCACCAACAGTGGAGCAGTGTTCCCCTTTCCCCGCAGCCTCACCAACATTTGTTATCAGTTGTTTTTTGGTGGCAGCTATTCTTTCCAAGGTGAGATGAAATCTCAATGTTGTCTTTATTTGCATTTCTCAAATGACCAGTGATGGTGAACATTTCTTCATGTATTTATTTGACATTTGCATATCTTTACCTGAGAACTGTGTGTTCATCTCAGATGCCCATTTTTAAGAGAGGGTATTTGAATTTGAGGGGCTTGATGTTTTTCAGTTCTTTTAGTTCTGGATATAAGTCCTTTGTCTAATGGGTTGCTGGCTAAAATTCTTTCCCATTCTGTGGGTTTTCTTTTCACTCTGTTGGTGATTTCTTTTGAAGTGCAGAAACTTTTCAATAATATAAGATCCGAGCTGTTGATTCTTTGAAATGTTTCCCGTGCAGTTTGCGTTTTGTTCATGAATTCTCTGCTTATTCCCATGTCTCCAAGACTTTTGCCTACCTTGCCTTCCAGCAGATTTAGTGTTTAATATTTAGGTCTTTGATCCATTTAGACTTTAGTTTTGTGCATGGTGATAGGCATGGATCTAGTTTCAGTCTTTGGCATGTGGAGAGCCAATTTTTCCAACACCACTTATTAAAGAGGCTATCCTTCTTCCAGTGGACATGTTTAGCCGCTTTGTCAAATATCAGGTGGCTGTCTTTGTAGTTGTGCTTGCATCTTCTAATCTGTTCCATTGATCCTCAGGTCTATTTCTTTGCCAATACAATGCTGTTTTTATCACTGTGGCTTTGTAGTATAGTGTCAAGTCAGGAATTGAGATGCCTCCTGCCTTGCCTTTGTTGCCCAGAATTGCCTTTGCTATTCTAGATTTCTTATTTCCAAATGAATTTTAGGAGTGTTTTCTCTAGATCTGTGAGGTTTATTATTGGTATTTTGATTGGGATTGCATTAAATCTGTAAAACAGTTTTGGGAGTATGACCATTTTCACAATGTTGGTTCTTCCTAGCCAAGAGCAAGGAATATCCCTCCATTTTCTAATATCCTCTTCGATTTCCTTTTTTAGCGTAGCTTAATTTTCAGTATATAGGTCTTTTACATTATTAGTTAGGTTGATTCCTAAGTATTTCACTTTTTTAGATGCTATTATGAAGGGTGATATTTCCATAATTTCTCTCTCAGTGATAAAAACCCTTCAGAACTCAGAATACACAGTGTCTATCTCAATCTTATAAAGGCCATCTATGACAAACCAACAGCCAACATTATACTAAATGGACACAAGCTTTCACTCTAAAATCAGGAACAAGACAAGGATGTCCACTATCACCACTCCTTTTCAATATAGTTCTGGAAACACTAGCCAGGGCATTCAGACAAGAGAGAAATAAAAGGAATAAAGATAGGAAAGGAAGAAGTTAAATTATCACTATTTGCAGATGACATGATACTCCACATAGAAGACCCAAAAATTCCATTAAAAGACTATTAGAGATAATAAACAAGTTCAGCAGTGTAACTGGATACAAACAAAAATCAATAGTATTCCTGTACACATGCATTCCTTTTTACAGCTTTAAAATCAATGTTGTTTTATTTTGTCTGAACACCAGGTAGAATTTAGACTCTCTAGAATCAATGCTGTTTTTCCACCAGAATGGGCCATTAGGAAAGCTTTTACACTCTTTTCAAATATGAGAGGCTGGGTGTGGTGGCACATGCCTGTAATCTCAGCACTCAGGAGGCTGAGGCAGGAGCAGCCCTGCGTTAGTGGCCAGCCTAGGCTACCAAATGAGCTCAAGGCCAACCTGAACTGCACAGGGAAATCCTGTCTCAAAAAGACAAAAACACAAACAAATGAAATCAAATATGACTTATCTCTAATTCTTTCTTCAGTCTTGTTTTCCTTTCTCCTGTGTTCCAAACCAGAGCCTATAAAAGCCTTGCCAGATGCCTGTACATTCATCTCCACTGACCTGAAGATCTGAGTTCTATCAGCTTTTTCTGTAATAAGCTACAGGCATCCCTTTTCCACGTTTGGTTTTTACTATATGTGGTGGCCCTCTACCATACTCTATGATTCAGGTTTACAAATATTTCCTAGATTTAACAATGAAAGCATGTGTGTTTGTCCTTTTTGTTTTGTCATTCGAAGAAGAAAAAGCGAAATGCATTTCTTTAATTAAAAATGACCTTTTTTTTGAGACAGGGCCTTGCTGCAGTCCAGGCAGGCCTTGAACTCACAGAGGTCCTCCTGCCTCAGCCTCCTAAATGCTGGGATTAGAGGCATGCACCATCATGCCAGAAAAAAGTGACATTTTCAAAACTAGAATTTAGGTAAGAGGTCTTATTCTTTAATTTGAACATTATATAAAATACATATCAGAATAGGAATAATATTAAAAACAAGAATTCAAAGGTATTACAAAACCACTAACAGGTTTTCCATGTTAAAAAAAAGAAAAAAGTAACCAAAGCACTGTACCTCCAAATTTTTATGCTCAAACTCTAGTATGACTGCATTTAGAAATGGGCCCTTTATAGAACATGTCTTAATCCATTCAGGCTGCTATCATAAAATATCTTAGACTGAGTCATTTATAAACAGCAGCAATCTATTGCCTGCAATTTTACTAGCTAAAGAGTCTAAGGTCCAGACACTAGCACATTCTGTGTTTGCTGAAGCTCACTGTGTACTTCACAAACAGGGATTTCTTGCTACGACATCACATGGTGAAATAAGCAAATGAACTCTCTCAGGCCTCATATATAGGCAATAATCCCACCATGAAGGTGAAGCTCTCAGCCTTAATCACATCTCAAAGCCCTCATCTCTTCATTCACCACATCATCTCTTCCTATCATCAGAAAGGAGGAAGGGTTCCAACACATGAGTCTCAGGCATACATGAACACTCACATCACAGCAGATGCAGTTAGGTTAAAAAGATCACAGGGTGCAGCTCTGACCCAATACAAGAAGAGACATCAGGGAACTCCCACACAGGTGTACACACACTAGCTCACGCACACACACCCACTCCCCGTCCCAGCCCATTCTATGTTATGTGAAAGCACTGCAAGAAGGCTGCTTGCTACCTGCAAGCCAGGAAGCAAGGCCTTATCAGAAACTGACCATGCACAATGATCTCAAACTTTTAGTTTCTGAAACCGTGAAAAAATAAATTTACGCTGTTTAAAAAACAAGTCTCCAGCGCTGGGGATTTAGCTCAGCAGCTAAGCGCCTGCCTGGCAAGCGTGAGGTCATGAGTTCGATCTCCGGTACCAAAAAAACCCCCCCAAAACAAAAAACAAGTCTCCCATATTTTATCACAGTAGTCCAAAGCACACAATATACAGTAATTTCAATTACGAATCTCACACATTTTAAAAAAAGGAAATTTGGCCCAGTCTGGAGGTGCATGCCTATAATTCCAGTGCTCTAGGAGCCAGAGGCAGGAGGATCATGAGTTTGAGCCATGCCTGTGGAACTTAGCAAGATCCTGTCATAAAATAAAGTAAAATAAAATAAAATAAAATAAGAAAATAGGATAGTCCTGGGTACTGAATCCAAGGCTTTTTTTCTGAGCTACATCCCCATCTCATTATTTTTAACTTTTGAGACAGGGTATCACTAAGTTGCTAAATTACCCAGGGTGGGCTTGAACTTGCCACCTTCCTGCTTTAGGCTCCAAAGTATCACAACTACAGCACATGCTACTATGTCCAGCTTAGATATAAATTGACAATAAAATTTTCAGTATTTTTTTTTTACATTCTAAAGTTATTACATAGAGCAAATGTGCTATTCCTTGGTAAAGCACTAAGCTGGGCTGTCAAGGCATAAAGCTGGGCTGCAAAGGCCATTAATACAACCCGATGCATGACCTATTTCTGCTCAACACAGGGTTAAACAATTAACATTGCTGAAATTATTTTCAGTGAGTAAAACAACAAAGTACAAGAAATTTGACAGTTTTTTTTCAGTGAGAAGGATTTTTGTTTGTTGTTTGAGTCAGGGTCCCATTATGTAGACCAGCTGGCCTTGAACTTGGGGCAATCCTTCTGCTTCAGCCTTCCAAGTGCTGGCATTATAGGTATGCACCACCATGCCTGGCTACTGAGAAGTGTTTTTGACAAAAATAAAAGAATACTTGTGAAGAGACAAAAAGATAAGTACTATTTTGAGGAGAAAAAAATCTATAAAACCAAAAAGGATTTTAGAGTATGTCAAATTTTCTTGTCACATATCTATAAGCCCAGCACTTTGGGAGGCTCAGTCAGGAAGATCAGCACAAGTTCAAGGCAAGTTCAAGGCCAATCTATGCTACAAAGTAAATTCCAGGCCAGTCTGAACTATATAGCAAGACCCTATTTCAACACACACACACACACACACACACACACACACACACACACACAGAGAATATGTCAAGTTTTCTTAATGAGTAGGCGGAAGAAAATAAAAAAAGCATTTAAAGTTTTTCAAACACCTCAACTTAAAATAACACTATATTCTCTAATAATTACACAGTGATTAAAAGGAAAAGGATATAATCAGTAAGCAAATGATTATTTCTTACATGTTTAAATGACCCATAGGGAACTGCTGTGGATCCTGTGTCTTCTAGATAATCTTCCCAGCTTAATTCCACTTCTTCCATACCAGATCCAGCATCTGGAATTAAAAACAAAACAAAAGCCATCTCAATTTAAAAAGAAAAACTATAAAATTAGTAATCTAACAGACTTTACTTCAGGACATGTTGTTGATTTTGCACAAAAGAATTAGTAGTTTTTGTTGTTTTAATGGCAGGTTCCTGTAGTTTACGGATATCAACCCATCAATGCAACAGTAGGCCTATCCACAATAACTTTCACCCTTCACTCATACCTAGATAAAATCTAAAATCTTTAGGAAACTAAAAAGATCCTTCCTGATCTAATCCCTAGCCACCTACTCTTCAACTTTCTCCCCATCGGCTGGAGGTGGTGGCGCACACCTGTAATCCCAGCACTCGGGAGGCTGAGACAGGAGGATAGTTGTGAGTTCAAGACCAGCCTGGGCTACAAAGTGAGCCCAAGGCCAGCCTGAACTGCATGGTGAGACCCTGTCTCAAAAAGACCAAAAACAAACAAAACAAAACAAAACAAACAAAAAACCCCTACTTTCTCCCCATCTACACTCTCACTACCTTCCGGTGATAAAGGGTTTCCTGCCACTCTTTAATCACTCTGCAAAGCCTCTATGTTTACTGTTCTCTCAGTCCAAAGACTCATCTCCTAGTGGAGATCACACCTTCATTTCATGCACGTCTCTGCTCAAGCACTCCACCTTCAGAAAGGTATTCCATCAGTATCCACCTAAATGGGGCTCTGCTTCCACTTTCTTCATGGCATTCATTCTTACATATACCTTTCTTACTGGATCATAAACTTGATAGAGAGATAAATTTTGCTTCAGTTTCCCCTGTATCTCTGTCACCCGCACTATATCTGGTGTATAGTGGAAATCTGTATGATAAAAATACTGTGAATGTTGCTGTTGATGCCACCCAATGGAAAGGCAGGCTTCTAAAAGCATTATGGTGTGTCCTCATTATGAGGATCTGGCACTGTGTGACTTTCTAGCTCTTCTCTGAAGTCAAAATGATTATGAAAGGTAAGTATTTTGAAACGAGAACTTCCAGAACTGATTCAGGGTGTAGCAAGAACAATGGGCTAAGTGTGTTCAAAGCATAGGAGAATATTTTGAGGGGATACACAGCAATGTACCTTTTAGTACAATAAATTTTCAAAAATTAAATATTCACTGTACTTTTCAATCATACCTTCATATATTCTCATAGAACTATGGCTGGAACAGAGCAAGTTCTCAATAATCAGTTGAGTATACTCTAAGGGGACCCGTGCTTCCCATGAACACAAGAAGACAAATATGAATACTGTGTATTCACCACTATGATATCTGTAATAGTAATAGACTAGAAGCAATCAGTAGGAGCATACATTGTTGCAATCCTTCAATAGAACACTGTTACGTATAGAGCAGGTGAAAGGAATAAGTTAGTACTAACATAGGTCTCAAAAAACATGAAGTAGAAAACATAAGTGCAGAATGAAAAACAGCTAGAAACAATTTAGGCTTCAAAGTAAAAGTGCAGCATAATGTTTATGAATACATGCATATTAATAAGCATACAAAAACAAAGATAGGAAAAATATGTATGAACTTTACCAATATTACTTTTTTTGGGAAAAAGACAGCAATATTAAAAGGAAATACACATAGAATTGTTTTACTTCTTTTTAAAAATGGAAACACATGCAAAGAAGCCCAATATTACTAGCCTTATGAAAATGCACATCAGAGCCACAATGAAATAGTATCTCACACACATTAGAACAGCAATTTCAAAAAAGTAGAAAATAACAAGTGTTAGAATGTAGACAAATTAGTATCCTTGTGCATCACTGAAGGAATGTAAAACTGTAGAAAACTATATAGCAGTTTCTCAAAAACAGCTTTTTAGAAATCATCACAGGATCCAGTGATTCCACCTCTGGGCACATAGTTAAAAGAAATGAAAGGGACTCAAACAGTACTGGTACATGAATGTTCCTAGCAACAATATTCACAGTACCACTGAAGTAAAAGCAACCCAAGTTTCCATCAATAGACAAATAGATAAACAAAATGTGGTATATGAACTTAACAGAACATTATTTAGCTTTAGAAAGAAAACCTTGCTACATGCTATGACATGGATGAGCCTTGAGAATATTATAGTAAGCAAAATAAGGACCTCACAAAAGTAAACACTGTATGATTCCATTTCTATAAGGTACTGAGAGTAGTTACTCTAGCGCCACAAAGTAGAATGGTGGAAAAAAGAACTGGTGAGTTATTTAAAGGGAATGAAGCTCTACTTTGGGAAGATGAAAAAAGTTCTGGAGATGAATGGTGGTGATAATTGTACTACAAAGTGAACTTACTTAATGCCACCAAACTGTACACTTTAAAATGGTTAATGTGGTAAAATTTGTATTGTGAACATCTTAGCACAAAAAATATAAACAAATATTGAGGAATGTTATCATTTTCTAACTTTTCAAGGTACATGACAGTTGGTTATATTTTTTCCCATGTTTTTATGTACTCGAAATTTTTCATTAGGAATAAAAGTTGACAAAAACTGCTTGAGCAACCTGGAAGTACAGGCCAACAGAATGTCAATATTCATGGTCCTAGGGAAAGAATCTAATGCTTTAAGCAGCATGGTAATTTGAAAATAAAAAAATAAATAGTAACAAAAAATTTGTAGACTAATCAACCAAAATCTCTTACACATTAAAAATTACTAAAACTGAAACTAAGATTAATGATCTGATGGGATGATAAGCAAAACATATGAAAAGAGAGTATATAGAAAATAATACTAATATGAAAATGTACAACAACTTTTATAAAAAGGTAAATTAAAAGTACACTGAGTTACCAGATTGGAAAGAACTTCAAAGTCTCAAAATATTCTCTATGTTGAAATTGTCAAACAGGTGAAGCACACACAACTCCTGTGGAAGAAAGCTCGGTAATATTTAGCAAAATTGCATATGTATTTACCTTTCAATCCAGCAATCCCACTTCTAGGAATCTATCCCAAAGATATGCTGGCAAAATACAAAAAGACATATGTACGAATCTATTCATTGCAGCACTATCTGTAACACCAAGACTAGAAATAAGCCAAATCAGTAAGGAGCTGAGTGAATAAATATGGTATATCCTTCAAGTCTAAACACCAAGACTACATTATTCAGTTCTATGGAGCTATTAAAAGCAATGAAAATAACCTCTATTTAATCATGCAGAATAATCTCCAAAATATATTAGGGAAAACAACCATATAGAACACTTTTTAACAACCTGTAAAATGGGAGAGATAAATGTGAATGTGGCGTTATAAAAAGAAATGCATGTAAACCTTAATATATGAAAAATGTCCAATTATATACACATATACATTGATTTGTTTCTATTTTTAAGATGAAAGGAATAAGTCAAAATGTAATAAAGCTAAATATGTGGGTAAAGGTGCAAAATATACAGTATCAAGCTGAAAGTGACAGTTGTTATGTGAGTTAGGTACTGTAAAATATGTAGATACTTTACACAATTCAGAAACATTAAAATGGTAGAAAAATCCAAAAATTACACATAAACCAAAACAAATAAGCCTATTTAAAACAAAAGAAAAAGGCAGAATTCAATTGTCATGTTCAAACTCAATATTCTGACCTCAAACCACAATGGAATTTATTTAAAGGCAAAAACCATAAAGAAATGTCAAAAAAAAAAAAAAGGAATGTCACACTGCATACTGCTAACTTATGGATATTTGGACTGTTGGTACTGTTAGTTTGAAACAACTGCAGGAATACTACAGGAAATTCCAAACAAGGTAACCTCTAAGAAATCTATGGAAAGAAACACCAAAATCAAACTTATGAAAACTAAAAAGAAAGACAGAAATCTTGAACGTAACAAAAGAGAAATGATACCTCTCTCAAACAGACACAGTGGAGGAGTTTCATGCTGGAAAGAGAGATATTCCTGGGATAATATATTTCTCATGAAGGCCAGAAGGATGAGGCATATACTTTTCAAAAGTAGGAAAAAGAAACGAAATCTTAACCTATAATTCTGTATCTAGCAAAAGGTATACTTCACTAATCAATGGGGAAATCAATATGTTCTCAGATGAAAAAGAAACTATGAAAAAGTGTTGCCTATAGACCTACCCTAAAAAAAATGTGAAGAAAATTCTTTGTACAGAAATGAAATGATGGAAAAACAACCTTGCAATAACAGGCAAGAGTACATGACAGTGGAAAAAATAAAAATACTGAAAAATATAACATTTTCTTTCTCTTGTATAGTCTAAATTATGTTTGACAGTTTAAACAAAAAAGTCAACAATATCTGATATAGTTCCAAAAGTATGTAAAGAAACTTAGATACTGTAACAGGGCCAATGGATGTAAATGTAGGTAAGGTTTCTACACTCAGCAAAATGTTGTGGTGTTATGTATATATAATGTAATACCTAGAGCTACCACTAACAAGCCATATCAAAGGCATACACTCAAAAACACTATAGTCAAATAAAGACAAAATTTTATGGAAGTGTTAGCATAACTCCAAGAAAAGTGGGGAGGCAAGTTCAGGCCATCAGGAGGCATACAAATGTTGCAGGCTGAACAAATATAGTTCCAGTCTCATAGCCAGAAACCAGACTGAGCTTCAGTGGAACTATGAACGCAGACTTGCTGGGATTATTAACTCCTCCATCATAAATCTACAGTTATTTTGGTGTGATTAATCAACACAGATCTGGACTCTAATCTGCCTACTGTGTTCTATCAGTAACAGCAGAGACATGCCCTGAAGTGGAACTTTTTTTGTCGTTGTTGATTGTTCTGTTTTCGTATGAGTATGAATATTCTTTCTAGTATTTTTGTTGTTGTTCTGTTCATTTGTTTGTTTGTTTGTTTGTTTGTTTGTTTTCAAACAGGGTCTCACTCTGGAATTCAGGCTGGCCTTTCACTATGTAGCCCAGGCTGGCCTGGAACTCATGGCAGTCCTCTTACCTCAGCCTCCAGAGTGCTGGGATTACAGGCATGTATCACCATGCCTCACTTCTGTTCATCTTTTATATTTCTTCCTTCGCTCTTTTCTTCCTGTCTTCCTGACCAGTTTCCCAAAGTCTTAAAATCTTCCTTTATCCTCCAGGTTGGCTCCTAATCTAGTACTCTTTTTCCAGTTCTCTATTTTTATCCCCCTAACCTTTAAAATTTTTCTTCCCCAAGGGTAAATTGCCATATTGAGGTCATACTTACTGTATACAGTTTCCTGGTTTGTTATACATTTTCTTATATAACCACAAATGTAGTTCATAGGGATAAAAGTGGCAAATTCAGTTATCAGTTTGTCACTTACGAGGTTGTGTTTGAAGTTACTGTTATTGCTGACTGTACTACTTTAGCTAAAATGAACTAACTGTTCTAATCAGTTGTTCTTGGTATGCCAAGACTGAGCTTGCCTAAAGGTCATAAATGATATGACAGGTCAGTGCTAAAGAAACAGAGACTAGACCAAATAGTCAGAAACTTCTCATTACCAATAAATTGAATAGGTAGGATCTTGCAGTAGACTCAAAACCCAAACTTCAGCTATACCTGTAAGACATCACTAAGTAGTAGTCATGTTCTAAGAGTTCTCAATACTAGCAATAAAGCCACCTGCTGTAAGCAACTTACAAACACCAACCCAGGAATTAAACTACAAAAAAAAAAAAAAAAAAAAAAAAAAAAAAAAAAAAAAAAAAAAAAAAAAAAAAAAAAAA